>JAJOOR010009099.1:0-30613 GCA_036250505.1 Solanum acaule
GCCAAAAAGGGGTAGAATATTACATATAAAATAAGTTCGGGGGGTAATAGGACCTTAGTAAAGGTTAGGTGTGTCTCTGGGATTTCGGGTATAGGCTGGGGGGTACTTATGCATTTTCCCCAAATAAAGGGTTATTATAATCACTGCATAATATTTTAAACTGAGTGCGAATCTGAAATCTGAATAGTCTGGCCTTTAAGTAAAATGATGAGCAAGTTGAAGCATAATGATTGTAAGTTTGTAACGTTGGAGTTATTTTTAAGATGCATTTTTCTGCATACTTTATAACTTTATTTCCTCTTCTGTTAGGAGACATATATATTGTCATACAACTTACACAACCAAAGAATCTATCTTTCAGATTCTACTCATTTACGGGTTGAAAACATCAACTTTCAGAAAAGGTGAATTGTTTTAGCCAACCTTATGAGTGGTAATTATCTGGAGCCTTGAATCTTCCATACCTGCATACTGCATATAATTATTTTTATCTTAGATATCCCTGCCATCAACATAAATCACAAGATGATTAGCATGTAGAATTTTGTGTGCCTCTCTTAGAATCCCTTGCCCTTCAAGTCTCTTGCAGCCTGAAAAAGCTTCTTCGAGCTTCAAGGAAACTTAGACATTCCTTTGAAGAGTAGGGACCTGTACCAAATTAAACCAATTAAAAAGCACAACACAATAGTTTTGGAAGCTTCTCAAGGGCAGAACTTGACTTAGCCCAAGTATCTTCAAATTAAGAGAAAACAGACAATCCATGACTGAGTCAATCTCAACTTAGGTCCTACACTTCACTTTATCCCAAGGCAATTAGCTGTTGTTACTTCTTAGCCCTTAGCCTTTGTTTGAATTTGTACTAAAGTTTCCCTGCCTTAGATATCTGCAGCACGATTCCATTTTTGTTTGGACTATTACTCATGAAATGGTACTCGTTATTGAAATATTTACTCATGAAATGGTACACCTAAAAATGGATATATTAGAGTTCGGTAAAAATGATATATATTATTAGGTTGCCATTTCTAAACAAAACCACAAACAACACTTCTGATTTTGCCATTTGTTAAACCATATATTAGATTAGCTGTGCTAATTGATTAGCATATACCATCAAAGTGAAACCAACTACGGATTCTGGCGAAAAGATAGAAGAAACAACAGTTGTAGACCGAATCAGTCAATTGTCGGAAGCTCTTCTCATTCACATTCTCTCTCTTATGCCAACTGCTCAGACACTCAGAACTAGTGGTCTCTCAAAAAGGTGGTGCTATCTCTGAAATTTACTTGATACATTCTCTTTTAGTACCTCTAGTTACCATGAAAGATATGTATCCTATGTATTAGGTTATTTCGTTTCTCCAAAAATTTAAAAATTCCAACTCGTGACAGCCTTGAGCCGGATGCATGCAAGTTGAAAATATTCAACTCCGGTTAGTTTTTGAAGAAGAGATTTTGTGCATTCCCTGAATATTTATACACCTGTTCATCGTTGATAACACTAATTTTAGGATTTTGTTATTTTGATGTTAATGTGGTCATAGCATAGAAGTCTATAAAGAGCATAAAATTGAAGTGGATAGTGTTATCCAATGATCATATTATGAACTTATTATTGGGCTTTCCTACATTAGAAGCTATGAAATTATCATGTTTTAAGGGTTTAGTCGCTTTGGAAATTAGGTCTTAAAAATTGAAAAGATTGAATTTGATATCATATAATGATGATTAAAAGATTGATCATAAGTCTTCTTAGTCTCAAGTGTAGGCTTGGAGACGTGTCCTCTATGGTTAAAACGAAGCTTACGTTCAACATTATATGTATCAAACGCATCGAATAATATTTGTTGGTAGACATTCCATTCACCTTTGTCTTTGATACATATAATGTTGAACATAAGCTTAGCATCAACCACACAGACAAAAAAATTCAAAAATTCAAAAATTCAAGATAAGCTTAGTATTAACCACAGATGACATGTCTACAAGCCTACACTTGAGAACATGATGACTTACTGAAATTTCCAAATGATGAAGATTGGAGGCAATAACTTCCACGGAATGATCAATTTCTTCATCATCATGGAATGATATCAAATTCCTCTTCAATCTCGAAGACCTAATTACAAAGCGACTAAAATCCTCAATACGGGATGATTCAATAGTTTCTAATGGAGAACAGTCCAACAATAAATTCGCAATATGGTCCTTGGATAACACCATCCACTTCAATTTTATACTATTTGGAGACTTTCACGTTATGGCCACATTAACACCAAAATCTCAAAATTACTATTATCAAACGAATGTGTATAAACATTCCGGCAATGCACAAACCTCTTCTTTAGAAATTGACTCAAGTTTCACATTTTCCTTTACTCAAAGTTGTCAAGATGAAATTCTTTTATTTTGGGAGAAACAGAATTACCCAAGTCATAATCAACATAGGATACATATTCTTCGTGGTAATTAAATGTACTAATAGAGAAGGTATCAAGTGAATTTCAGAGATAACGCTACCTTTTTGAGAGAGCACTTGTAACGGATATCTGATTCCGTTGTCATAAGAGAGATAATGTGAAGAAAAAGAGCTTTGGGCAACTAACTGATCGGTCTACCTTTGTTTTTTCTATCTTTTCGCTGGAATGCATGGTTGGTTTTTGGTTACAGCTGTTGTTTCTTCTATTTTTTTGGTCGGAATACATGGTTTGTTGTTGGTCTACAGCTGCTGTTTCTTTAATCTTCTCGCTGGAATCCATGATTGTTTTTTGGCATAAGCAGCGAATGTGAAGGAGAAGAGAGATCGGGCAACTGTGATTTCCAATATGAAATTTCCTTATGTTCGTAGATGAATTATTTTTAAATCATGAATTCAAGATTACCTTAATAAACCTGAAAGTAATATTGTAATAATGAAAAAGACAAATTTTCTTAATTAATTCCAATTCAGGTTTTGGTAAAAATGATGAATATTATTGGCAAAAAAAGGTTTGAATTTGTACTGAAGTTGTAGGAGTACTCAAAGTTGTAGTGCCTTAAATATTTGCAGCACGAATCACTTTTCGTTTGGACTATTACTCATGAAATGGTTTACTCATGTAAAGATTGTCATTTCTAAGCAAAACCACAGACAACACTTCTGATTTTGCCATTTAAAGCATATATTAGATTAGCTGTGCTAATTGATTAGTAAATACTCGTGAACAAGACTCTTGGATACGATTTGTGATAAATATTGGGAAACACATTGTTCTGAACATTTCCAGCAGATTCTCATCTTTGATATGATAACAGACTTCTTCAAGTTATTGCCTTCCTTAGTAGAAACTCTGAAAGTTCAAAAAGCTTATCGCCTCTTTCAAACAATGTGTTATGCAGCTGGCAATTTTAACATTCTTGAGATTGGGAAACACAATGTTTGACATCCAACTTTGCAGATTGATATTATCTCCTTTGACCAAATAGTTTCGCTCAAGTTGGCAGTGGAAATCATGAAACTGTAGCGAATAATATAATCAGGATCAAATGCAGCCTAATAGGAACATATTGGAATATTCCACAGACGACAAATAGGGAAAAAGAGTTCATTCCAGTAATGTATGATATAAAGCAATTTTCAGAGGCTTAGAAAGGAAGTTCCTAATATGACTTCTCACCTTAGTGTAAATGCATGAAACGCATATTGATTGGTGCTTCTTCCTCTGTTACCTTTGCTTCTTCGATTTTCTCAATTTCACCTTTCGCTTCTTCGAATTTCTCAACATTTTTGGGGTTGGTGGTGGGCAACAGAGAGAGATGAATAGGGTTTCTCAGACAATAAAATGCTTTGACAGTTCAGCATTAACAAGAAGAATCCTCTGTATTTATAAGTATGTCCTGAATTTAAAAGTTAAATTACTTAAATGTCCCTCAGGCGCCGTTTCTGCAAGAGACACATGTTTTAGAAGAAGAGTTGCCACTGTTTCTTAGGAAGAAAAGTTGCCACCGTTTCTTAGGAAGAGACGCGGTTCGAAGAAAAGTTGCTACCGTTTAGTTGTGAAAAGTCAAATTGCTCTGTTAATTGCGCTAAAATCATCAATAAACTGAACACGAGTGGTGGAATTATCAGAACATGTCATTATGGCTTTTACCATTTCTTTTCGAGAAAGCTGAATTGAGAAACAAGAATGCAATGGAAAAACACAAGACAAAAATAAAATTGCAGGAAAAAGTTAGGCCAGAAAGGAATGTAGACCACCGCTCACAAAACCTAAGAAGGGATTAAATCCTCTATGCACAAATCAGCGCTAAGAAATCTATGAACAAAGATTGAATTATCTACTAGGAAAGAAAATCATGTCAAGCTAAGGAAAGGATTACCCCAAAGGGGGAAATTCTGCAACATATACGTAAGAAGTTCTAGAGTATCAAACCTGTTTCGTAATAAACCTTTCGTAAAAAGAAGAGATGAGTTCCAGGAAGTTAGCAGCATAGTTTCCAATTCTATGTTGATTGTTTCCACATGAGGTGAAACGGACACCCCTTTGAACTGCAACATGCACATGGCCTGGTGCAGTAATCCCAACGAAACTAGTAAATAATGGAAAAAACAGTAACAACAAAAGGGAAGTACTTCACAACAGACAGATAGTACTTTGACAAATCTAATTGTCTAAACACTCTAAGAAACATATCTTTTCCAGTACAAGTGAAAGAACCTTACTTTGAAAACTTGATAGGAGGATTGCCAAAGGCACACAATAGGCCATAAGTCTAAGAATTTCATACTGAATCGTGATAAATATTGGGAAACACATCTTTCTAATAATTTCCAGCAGATTCTCATCTTTGATATTATAACGGACTTCATCAAGTCATTGCCTTCTTTAGTAGAAACTCTGAAAGTTCAAAAAGCTTATTGCCTCTTTCAAACAATGTGTTATGTAGCTGGCAATTTTAACATTCTTGAGATTGCGAAACACAATGTTTGACATCCAACTTTACAGATTGATATTATCTCCTTTGACCAAATAGTTTCGCTCAAGTTGGCAGTGGAAATCATGAAACTGTAGCAAATAATATAATCAGGATCAAATGCAGCCTAATAGGAACATATTGGAATATTCCACAGACGACAAATAGGGAAAAAAACTCATTCCAGTAATGTAGGATACGGCTTAGAAAGGAAGTTCCTAATACGGCTTCTCACCTAAGTGTAAATGCATGAAACACAAAATAAATACTCCAGAATACCTTATAGAGGGAAAACACGTATATGTTGCATACGAAACAAAGAGGAGAAATTAAGGAAGAGTTGTTAGCTTAGATGGGTTAGAGGAACTGAATACAACAAACAGTGATCTGAATAGTCATCTCAAGCACTACTTTTTAAAACATGTACAGCGACACATGCTCTATGGTAGAGTGAATCAGGACACGCGAAGAAGACAAATAAGTTTTAACGTTAATTACCTTTATTCCATGGAAGCCAAAAAGTGACTGCAAAAGGGACTTGGTTAACCTTTTGAGTATTTTAACAAACAAAATAATGAATCAGAATCACATATTCGAATCAAGTAAATACTCATATAAGTCATCACAAATACCAACAACCATAAAGGATCAAAAAAAATATAACGCTATTTGAACCTTTATCATCATTGGAACGATATATGAATAATATCATGGCGTTTTACAAAGGCAACGATATAAAGCAGCAAAGGGCCTAGAAGAACCTTGTATAAGAGCTTCACTCAACAACAAATTATTTTCTTTCCAAACTCCGTCTTTATTCATGAATTGGAATCTAAGTAGTTGCAGTTGAATCACTTTTCACATCAGCTTTTATTTACTTTAATTTTTGCTTACAACATGCATTTCAATCTTAGTTGTGTAGAGAATAGCAGAAGAAAAGTATAACTGGAAAACCCTTCTGCTATTCTCTACATGGTATCAAAGCCATAGTCATTTTTTGACTTTTTGATTTTATTCAAGATCGGGTTAGTGGTAAATTCAACTGGTTTGTCTATATGGATTTTAGCGGCCGTGTTAATGGACTGGGGATGGAGTTGTTGAATCAGTCCAATTACAAGGTATGGAAGACATGTATGGAATCATACCTTGTGGGAGAGGATTTGTGGGATGTTGTTGATGGGAGAAACACAAATCCTCCTTGTTGGAATGTATGCGTCCACCAGTGACCACGGGACCAAGTCCCTCGACAGAATAACAGTACAAAAGTAAAAGTGCAGAAAATAAATGGCACAATGTAAAATAGGCACAAGAGTTTTACGTGGAAACCCCCTTGCTCAAGGGCGGTGAAAACCACGACCTGTACTTACAGGATTTCAACCCAAACTCCATTTCACTTAAACAGAGCAACGATTCATATTACAAACTCTTGCAAACCTAGGAATTTAACTATAAAACCCTTCCCCTCTATGTAGTAACTCTACAACAAAGAAAGCAACTAAGAAGATACCACGCTGCCCACTAAGCTACCTAACTCTAGATAACTTAGACTTCAACTAAACAGATACAACACTGCCCACTAAATCAGTTACCCTTAACTGACTTAGACTTTTAGATGAACAGAACAAAAATCTAATTCCTTTATAACATAGGAATAGATGTATAATTTAAGCACATAAGATACAAAGCTCTAACTACAACAAGACGCTTCAGAACTCCATCTAGTCTCTTGTTGACATGAGCAGTGTTCTTCCTTGAAGATGGCCTTCTCTTTTCAAGCTTATGAATTTTTAGAGAAAATCCAAGTTTTTGTTTGCCATGTCTTGAGTTTGTGTTTTGTTGGAAAAGACTACATTAAAATGAACATAAATTCCTTAGGACCACCTATTGGCTGAGAGCATGCCTTTCTAGGAGGACGTGCACCTACCACATCAGATGTGGCAGCCTTTCTGACAGCTGTCGTGTCATCCTTTCACATATGCAGTCTTGCAGGGACCAGGTCCCTTGCAAACTTTTCTTAGTGAGTTCTTGAGAAGACATGCTGGCTCTCTCCCTCCTTTTGAATGAATAAATTAATTTGTTGTTTGTCATGTTGACTAAGTCAACCATAAAGAGTTATTGACCGTTGGACAAACAACTTTGTCCATTCTGATTGGTGTGGTACACTGACGACCTCACCAACCTCTGACGCGACATCTTTACAGTTATACCCCATTATAGATCTGGACGAGAGAACTCAGCCAGGGACCAGGTCCTTGCATTTGTGAGACACAGAAACAGACAGTCTTGTCTGCTCTTCATGTTGGTGCAGTACACTGCGCTTTTCACCTACCACCTGACATGACAGCTTTACAGTTATACCCCATTTGAATTTGGACGAGAGCACTCTGCTAGGGACCAGGTCCCTACATTTGTGAGGATCATCAAAACACCTAGAATATAACACTCCTTATGTCGGATCGGAAAAGAGTAGTGCGTACAAGAAGTGGAAGCAGGCTAATGCGAAGGCAAAGGCGAAGTTCATTCTGAAGAGGACAATCTCCTTCGGCTTATTTGATCATATTATAAAGTGTAAATCAACTCATGAAATATGGAGGACCCTTGATCGCTTGTTCAACAAGAAGAATGAAGCTTGACTATAGATATTGGAGAATCAATTGGCTAACAACACTCAGGGTAATCTTTCTCTCTCCAAGTATTTTTTAAAGATTAAGAACTTATGTTCTGAGATATCTTTGTTGAATCCGGAAGAGGCTATCTCTAAAGCACGAATAAGAAGAAATATTATTCGTGGTTTGAAATCAAAATATATTCCCTTTGTTACATCGATTCAAGGATGGGCTTAACAACCATTCTTGGAGGAGTTTGAGAATTTGTTGTCATCACAAGAGCTACTTGCCAAGCAAATGGCTGGGGTATCAATCAAAAGAGGAGAAGAAAATGCTCTTGTATCTAACAAGAGTAAATTTAAAGGAAAAACAGTAAGAGATAGGCCACATTATCTATTCCAAAGTGGTACAATTCCGCTAGGAAAGGAGGGAGTCTCTACTAATAACTATAAGACTCTCAAATGTTATCAATGTGGCAAAATCAGACATATATAAAGATTTTTCCGAACCAAGGAAAGCAATATGGCTCAAACTGAGAAAGTTGTTGAAGAAGAAGAAGAAGACTGGGGAAAGTGTTTTGTAGCCGAGACTCGAGCAATAGATACAATGACATCCATTAATTTTGAAAGAGACTGGATCGTGGATTCAGGATTTGGGTATCATCTTACCGGAGATGAATCTAAATTTTCTGACTTTCACAAATACAATGGTCGTGATGTCATTGTAACATCAGATAATACAGTTCATCACGTGGAGAAAGAATGCATGGTTGTCATCAATAAGAAGCAGGAAGACTTAATCACTCTCAACAGTGTGTTTCATGTTCCAAGGATGAGGAAAAATCTATTTTCCGTTGCAAATACCGTAGATGTAGGAATCTATCTCCTATTTGGACCACATGATATGAAGTTCCTTTGAAAAATCAAAGAACTCAAGGCAGATGTCATTCATACCGGTAAGAGAGTTAATGATCTATATGTTTTATCCGCCTCTAATTCATATATTGAGAAGATGAGTAGCAATGATACTTCATATCTATGGCATGCTAGACTTGGGCATCTTAACATGGAAAAATTATAAGTCATGGTAAAATTGAATCTAGTAAAAGGATTGCCTAACTTAAGCAATTTTGGTGGAGGAGAAATTTGTGAAGGATGTCAATACGGAAAGGCACATCGTCTTCCGTTTGATAGATCCTTGTCAAGATGCATTGCTCCACTAGAGCTAATTCATAGTGATTTGATGGGGCCAACAAGAACTCCTTCGTTCTCCGGTTGTTCTTATATGCTAATTTTTATTGATGATTTTACTAGATTCACATGGGTTTATTTTGTGAAGCACAAGTCAGAAGTTCTCAACAAGTTTATGGAATTCAAGGAAACTGTTGAAGGCGAGCTTGGCTCAAGAATAAGGAGGTTGCAAAAAGATAACGGTGGTGAGTACACTTCTGAAGATTTTCTCTCTTTTTATCGTCAATATGGCATTAAAAGAGAACTTACTTGTGTTGATACGCCACAACAAAATGGAGTGGCAGAAAAAAAGATACGACACTTAACAAAGACATGTAAAAGCTGGCTTCATACCAAAAATTTACCTAGAGCCCTGTGGGCTGAAGGTATGAAATGTGCAGCTTATGTGATCAACAGGATGCCACTTTCTCCAAACAACATGAAGTCTCCCTATGACTTAATGTTTGGAGAGAAGCCTAATATAAAAAACCTAAGAGTGTTTGGATCTATCTGTTATGTTCATATCCCTGATTCTCAACGGAGCAAGTTGGATCCCAAAGTAAAAAAATGCATCTTTGTCAGATACGATGAAAGGAAAAAGGGTTGGAAGTGCATGGATCCGAAAACTCATCATTTTGTTGTTTCTAGGGATGTTGTATTTGATGAAACCTCATTGATTATGGAGTTACATCAAAGGAGGGGGTTCTAAAATACTGAACCCTGGAGTTTCAAACTTGCCCATCACAAGTGTTTCTCCAGATAATACAAATGTTGAGGAGCTAAGTGAAAAGGGAAGCCCAGAAACTCAACAATGTGAAACTCAACAAGAAGACGATGCATTGGTTTCACAAAGACCAAACAGAACTATTGTTAAGCCAGCTCGCTTCAGAGATGAAAACTTTGTTAGTACATATTCTTGTTTCTTTGCAGGGCAAATTGATGATGAAGAGCCTTCATCTTATGAAGAAGCTAAAAGAGTCAAAGAGTGGAAGCTTGCCATGGATGATGAAATAGAGGCTCTAATGAAAAATCAAACTTGGAGCCTTGTGCCAAAGCCAAGAGATGTACAACCCGTTTCTTTCAAATGGGTTTACAAAATCAAAAGAAGAGCAGATGACAGCATAGACAGATATAAAGCTAGATTGGTTGCTCGAGGCTTTTCTCAAAAATATGGCGATGACTACGAAGAAACCGTCAGTCCAGTGGCTAAGATGATCTCAGTTCGAGTTGTACTAGCCATGGCAGCCTCGTATGGTTGGAAACTATGGCAACTTGACGTGAAGAATGCTTTCTTGTATGGAGAACTTGACAGAGATATTTATATGGAGCAACCACCCAGGTATGTTTCTAACTTACATCCTGATTATGTTTGCAAACTTAAAAAAACACTTTATGGACTCAAGCAAGCTCCACGAGCATGGTATGGAAAATTGCTCAATATCTATATTTTTGTGGCTATACCACATCACATTCAAATCCTAGCTTGTTTGTTAAGAAACAAAAAGATTTGCATGTGGTTGTTCTCTTGTACGTGGATGACATGATAATAATAGGAAACAATGATGATGAAGTTGTACGACTTCAAGAAGAGCTTGCTCTAAGATTTGATATCAAGAAGTTGGGAGAATTACATCATTTTCTTGGCTTAGAGGTAACAAACACAAGTAAAGGGGTCTTTGTTACTCAAGAAGGGTATGCCAAGAAGCCTGTCGACAGGTTTGGGGTGAAACAAAGCAAAAAGTGATCTATGCCTTTGGAGACTAGCATGAGGCTAAAGCGTGAAGAAGGCTCACTTCTTGTAGATCCCAAGCCTTATCAAGCTCTAGTTGGAAGTCTCCTGTATCTGACTATTACAAGGCCAGACATTGCCTTTTTTGTTGGATATGTCAGCAGAATTATGCAGTCACCAAGAAAGCCACACCTGGAAGCTACAAAGAGGATCCTAAAGTACAACTCAACATCAGATATGGGCCTATTTTTTAAAAGAAAGAATGACTTGGTATTAATCGGATATACCACCGCAGATTTTGGTGGTGATATGGATAATCTAAGATCAACATCAGGCTATATCTTTCTCTGTGGTGGAACAGGTATTTCTTGGTGCAGTAAGAAGCAAGATTCAGTTTCTTTGTTAACTACGGAGGCGGAATATAAAGTAGCAGCTCTTACTGCTCAAGAATGTGTATGGCTCTAAAGACTTGTTGAAGATTTGCATCTATCTATATCAAAGCCAACTACGATCTTTGGAGACAACCAAAGTGCCATCAAGCTCGCAAACAATCCGGTATTTCATGCAAGAACTAAGCACATTGAGGTGGAACATCATTTCATTCGAGAAAAAGTTCTTGATGGAACTTTATATACGTCGGAGGTACGAAGTCAGGAAAATATTGTTGATATCTTCACCAAGTCACTTCCAAAAGCTTCATTTGAGTTTCTTAGTTTTAAAAAAATCACTTTAAGGGGGAGTGTGAAAAAAGTTAAAGATGATTTTTTGAATAACATAGATTTCTCTAGAATGTCCTAGTATAGAAACTTAGAAATTATCTTGAAGAAATATCTAGATATTCTAGAGTAGTTGTCTTAAGGAAATAGCTAGATATATTAGAGTAGTTGCTAGAAGATAAGTTCACTACAACTTTCTTATAGATGTATCTAGAAGAGTTTCTAGAACCATCCCTAGACAAGTATAAATAGGAGATGGCCCTGTACATTTGCATTAAAGGAAAAATCAAGGCACTTAAAAAGTCTTCTTCCATTTCAAAGTTCTTTTTTCCAAACTCTTTCTTTAACTTTCTAGCTCCCTCTTCTTCTTTAGTTGAATCTTCCGATCTTACTTAACGATCTTAGTCTAGCAGAAGGCTTCCCGAATTATACTTTTCTTTTGCTATTCTCAACAAGCTGGGGAGTCTGTTTTGCTAGACAGCTCCCACAGTCTCTCTACTTCCTTTTTAAAAGATGCACTGTTGATGTTTAAAACAAAGAAAAATGGCTTTCATGGCCTTCATAAGTTCTCACCTTGGCTCTTTAGGAATAATATGTCAACGACATATGGAAAATGAATAAACCTATCCAGAGACAGAAGATACTACTCCTTCATGGGAATTCATAAGAAAAGGATAGGAGACATAATAGAAGTTTTGCAAAACTCGAGAAGGATACCGTGGGCATGCAGAGACATGTTTTAGAATGTCATTTATCTGCCAACAACTTTCTTCTTATTATTAGCAGGTCGATATTTTTACCACTTTATCTCCTACCAGAGTCCGACCTCTAACTTTGAACAACACTCGATGCCATTTACATGATGATTTAGATGTACCATTATATATCTATCACCGTGACACCAAAATGATCAAAGGATGATAACTACAACAATTATT
The DNA here is from genome assembly GCA_036250505.1 of Solanum acaule. Taxonomy (NCBI): domain Eukaryota; kingdom Viridiplantae; phylum Streptophyta; class Magnoliopsida; order Solanales; family Solanaceae; genus Solanum; species Solanum acaule. The sequence continues at coordinate 12,172 of JAJOOR010009099.1, forward strand.
GCCACAAACAAATTGAAAAAAGAATCAACAGAAATCCACATATTGAAGCTGATCAGACCAGCTATAACTTAAGCAGATCTCGAGTACTATTCGCTCAAGCAGAAAAAGAATTCAAATAAGGGTTGGCTAATCAACATGAGTTCCATTTATTCCCAAACATAAGCGCTAAGGGATAAATTGCTAGCAAAAAGTCAGCTGAACACAATAAAAATCCACGGGCTGACAGATACATGCACTAGGAAGAAATAATTATCAAAAAGCTAGACTAAAAGTGGAAATTTTTAGTTGAAAGATTCAGTCTTTCAATGATTTCTTATAGGGTGAATGGCTTGAATTTCAAAAAAAAATGTGGGATATGATCAATGGGGGTGTGGAAGGGTGAGATTTATTTACACCAAAAAGTAATTTTTCCTTTCCTGAACTTATTGGGTATCTGACACATTCAAAGTAAATCATTGAGGAGTTGCATTGACAAAATAAAAGGGAGAAAAAGGTAAGTAAAATTGCCAGACAAAGGTTAAATGGAATGTCTACCAGCTTTACAGTCCCATGAACCATGATCTTGCGTAACTGAAAGCATTAGTTCCTAATCCTGAACTGGATTCAAGGTGCTCTTTACTACAGTTTCTCGTACTTTCTGAATAAAAGAACTAGGTAACAAAGAGATACACACAAAATCCATTTCTACTTGTCAGTTCAATGAGGGAGAGTATGTATAAGTTGGAGTGTGCAGAGTCACAAGATCTAAAACATGCCAAGTAAATCCAAAAATATTTTGTATTATACTTTCTATTCATACTAAGTAAAGGAAATTAAAGGGAGAGAGCAGTGATAAATGACAAATGGAAGAAATGAAAATGAATGAAGAGAAACGTAAGACTTTGACGATTTGGGAACTTAAAAGAGTAAAACGCGGTATAATTAATGTGAAACTCCAAGAGCTCCTTTGGTCGTCCACAAGACCTAAAGTTGTAGACCAAATCAGTCAATTGCCAGATGCTCTTCTCCTTTGCTCTCTTATACCGACTGATCAAACACTCGTAACAACCGCTCTCTCAAAAAGGTGGCACTATCTCTGAAATTGACTTGATACCTTTTGTTTTAGTACTTTTAATTACCATGAGCGTTAAGTATCCTATGTTCATTATGTATTAGGTTATTCTATTTCTTCCAAAATTAAAAAATCCAACTTGATAGCCTTGAGCCGGATGCACACGGGTGGAAAATATGAAACTCCGGTTAGTTTTTGAAGAAGAGGTTTGTGCATTGCCTGAATGTTTATGCACTTGTTTATCGTTTATAACACTAATTTTGGGATTTTGATGCTAATGTGTCCATAGCATGAAAGTCTCTAAAAACATAAAATTGAAGTGGATAGTGTTATCCAATGACCATATTGTGAACTTACTGTTGGGTTGTCCTGCATTAGAAACTATGAAATTATCTTGTTTTAAAGGTTTTAGTCGCATGGAAATTAGGTCTTCAAAATTAAAGAGACTGAATTTGATATCATACAATGATGATGAAGAAATTGATCATTCCTTGGAAATTGTTGCCCCATATCTTCATCATTTGGGAATTTCAGGAAGTTTTCATGGTCTCAAGTGTAGGCTTGTAGACATATCCTCCATGGTTAATACTAATTAAGCTTACGTTCGACATTACATGTATCAAAGATATGTAACATGCGGTATAATATTGGATGTCTTTGATGGATGTAATGTCGAACATAAGCTTAGTACTAACCATATATGATATGGCTACAAGCCTACACTTAAAAAGATGATGACTTCCTGAAATCTCTGAATAATGAATGTACTGTAGGAGACAACAATTTCCACAAAATGATCAATTTCTTCATCATCATTATATGATATCAAATACCTCTTCAATTTCGAAGCGACTAAAATCCTTAAAACGGAATGATTCCATAGTTTCTAATGGAGAACAACCCAACAATAAATTTGCAATATGGTCCTTAGATATTACCATCCACTTCAATTTTATACTATACGGAGATTTTCAAATTATATCCACATGCACATCAAAATCTCAAAATTAGTATTAACAAACGAATGTGTATAAACATTCCGGCAATGCACAAATCTCTTTTTTGAAACTGACCTGAGTTTCACATTTTCCTTTGATCAAAGTTGTAAGTTGAATTTTTTTAATTTGGGAGAGAAACAAAATTACCTAAGCCATAATCAACCTAGGATACATATCCTTTGTGATAATTAAAGTTACTAAAAGAGAAGATATCAAGTAAATTTCAAAGATAAAGCTACCTGTTTGAGAGAGCACTTGTTACGGATATCTGATTCCGTTAGAATAATAGAGAGACTGTGAAGAAAAAGAGCTTCAGGCAACTAACTGATCGGTCTACCGTTGTTGTTTCTTCTGTCTTTTCGCCGGAATCCATGGTTGGTTTTTGGTTACAGCTATTGTTTCTTCTATTTTCTCAGCTGGAATCCATGGTTTGTTGTTGGTCTACAACTGTTGGATCTTTTATCTTCTCGCCGGAATCCAAATGTTGTTTGCCGGAATCCAGCAACTGATTGGTCGATCCAGCAACTGATCGGTCGATCCGGCAGCTGATTGGTCGATCTACATCTGTTGTTTGCCGGAATCCAGAAATGCTTAGAAGGTATCGCCCCCCTTTCCGTTCAGTTTTAACTTAGGCACAAAATGAGCAAATTGAGTAATATATTGGCATAAATTTGGTACACTTTTGATCCAATTTTGATATAATTATTTAGACAAAATGTCTTTAAATTATGTGAAATTCAACAAAGTAAGTCTTAATTTGTATTTATTACCAATAATTTAGTCTATAAATACTCATACTGTCAAAAATGTTTCTTTCTTGATAAATATATTTTCTTTAAAAAACACATTTTATTCCTAATAAAATATTATTTTTAAAGAATGTTATTTTGTTTATTTTGTTGCACTCCCTAAAGCACTAAACAGCCAAAAGTCCCTAAGAAAAAATATCTCTCTCTTGCTGGCATTTTGTGTAAATTTTGTACTTACATTGATTCAATCTAGACTCGAGTCCTTCAAGGAAAATAAGACCCAAAAGCATTGAACTGTCTAATGAAGAAGAAGAAGCTGGAGGAGGTTCAGGACCAAGCCGGCTAATAATTAAATAAATATTGAAGACAATATTATATTTAAGAAAAGGGTGCTACACGTACTATCTATGTCCTAGCAGCATGAATCCGGATTAGTTAGCTCAATGGGTATTGTTAGTGAAAATTAATATTCAAATATCAAAATAACCAACAGGTATACTTATGGAACTTGTCTTGCACAAAGTTAAAAAAAAACAATGATCTTCAAGGTCCTATCAATGAATTAGATGATACATCATTTTTTTTAACAAAATCTTTCCAATATGAAATTTCCATATGTACATAGATGGATTATTTTAAACCACGAATTCAAAATTATCTTAATAAAAAATGAAAGTAATTTCGTAATAATGAAAAAGACAGATTTTCTTATGTCTAGTTCAAGTTTTGGTAAAAATGGTGAATGTTGCCTAAAAAGGTTTGAATTTGTACTAAAGTTGCAGTGCCTTAAATATTTGCAGCACAAATCACTTTTCGTTTGGACTAGTACTCATGAAATTGTACACCTAAAAATGGATATATTAGAGTTCGGTAAAAATTTTCATTTCTTAGCAAAACCACAAACAACACTTCTGATTTTGCCATTTAAAGCATATATTAGATTAGCTCTGCTAATTCATAATAAAGATAAGAGTTAGAACCATAGAATCTCATGAAGTTGATGACTTGGTATACCCATTTTAATATGCTTGTTGTAATGCTTGAAGCTAAAATTTAAAAACAAATAAAAAAGAGTTTGTACTTCACTTTGTTCAACACTTTTCATTATTAATTTTTATTTTTAACAAAGTATTTTTTTTAAAAACAAATTTACCACAAGACAGTGTCTAGCGGTCTTTTATTAAACATAAAAAATATCAATAGAGACAAGTACAAGCAAGGTGGGCTAGACCTTACCTTACTAATCCTAATGAAGTACCTAACTTCTGTTACCTAACAAGTATGAAGAAAATAAGAGCTAGAGAGAACTAAGTATTTTCTGATCATCACAGAGCAATTTGTAATAAACTCCATGATGATATTACAAATAAGGATGCTTAAATAATATAAAAATATGTCAATCAAGAAGAAAGTTGAGTTACCAGCCTCAAACTTTCTATTACTAAAGCATGAATTAAAAAAGATTGATTACCCATCAAAAGTAACTTGAAGTATTTTTCTCTTGTCTTCTTCTTCAAACTTATCCAACAACACTTGATGATTCATACCTTCTTTATGGATTTATTGGATCTAGTTGAACTTGTTGATACTGTCAAATGGTTTTGTTTTGCCTGTCGCATCGGTAGGTGCCTTGGAACAAACTTCTCGGTCATTTTACCGTCTCAACTATGTTGCCTTCCATATGTCTTCTTTTTGCTTTTGTTGCTTCCACTTCTTTGTTGCCTAGGTGATATATCCCCTTCCCTAGCCACTCTACCAAAGCAAATGTCCAACCTATTGTCTTCCTCATCTTCATCAACACCCAAATCCACTCCATCTTCATCAAGAGAATCCTCACCCAAATCAATTGTATTTTGACACTAAGGCACTTGACTCATTCTTTCTTGCAAGCACACATTTAGGCACAAATACAGGAGCTTCTGGACTTAATTTGCTATTTAAAGCATGATGTGAGACTTATTTTTCTTGGATCAAATCGTGGTCATTCTCTGCTAACCTAACTTGTTTTCCAGTAGTCTCCAATAAAGCATCAAAGCTATTTGAACATAATAGATCTCTTGAGGCATTACTAGTATCTTGCCTCTTCTCACTGTCACAAAAGATGTTAAAGTGGGTAAAATAATATATTTTTTAAATATTATACTTTTAATCATAAATAATCAATTTTTTCTATAAAAATTTTAACACATAATTTATTCTTGATAAAAATTTGGGGGCCTAAGGCATAAGCCTTATTTTACAAAGCATAGAACCGCCCCTGAGTTGGATTACGAAAATGCCCTTCAACTTTTTAATTAACATTATCATATTATTATTATTATTAATTAATTATATATATTTATCTATATCTTCTATATTACCTTAAAAGCATGAACTCCTAACTTAAATGTTAAATTACTATAATATCCCTAACATAAGTTTTGACTTTTTTGATGAGTTCTGACTTTTTTGATAAGTTGTCACTTTTTTCAAAGGGTTAAATTTTTTTGATAAGTTGTGACTTTTCCAAAGAGTTGTGACTTTTCCAAAGAGTTGTGATTTTTTCAAAGAGTTGTGACTTTTTCAAAGAGTTATGAATTTTCTAAAGAGTTGTGATTTTTTCAAAAGGTTGTGACTTCTTGGAATGGTTATGACTTTTCAGATAAGACACAAAAAATTTGGTCCTTCAAAATAGTTATTACTATATAAACATGCCCTTTTGTTTTACTGATTTACTATTTTTTAATACTTCAGTATTTTCGACGAAGAAAATTTCATATGACTTGTAATAACGTCAGTTGAAGTTTGTATTAGTTTAATTTTTATTGTAGTATAAAGTCATTTGTCTTTGTTAACAATTTCTCTTGTGATGTAGATATATGCTTCAAAATATTTTTTTCCAAAATTATTAAACTTCTCAAGAGTTGGAGAATTGCCACGATTTATTTTTTTAAGCTCAAGACAAAAGATGACTTTATTTATCAATTCGACTTATGTAATTTAGATTGTCAGGACGTTTGCTTTAAAATAGTTATTACTATATAAACATTGCCCTTTTGTTTTACTAATTTACTATATTTCTTAACATTTCAGTATTTTCGACAAAGAAAAGTTCATATGACTTCTAATAACGAAAGTTGAAGTTTGTATTAGTTTAATTTTATTATTTATTTAATAGCTAATTTTTATGAGATAAATATTTATATTAATGCAAACCGATATATATATATATATATATATATATATATATAGTTGGGTAGGTATTGATATATTTCACGAATGTATTACAAGTTAACTAGATCCTCTAACTTCAAAATATATTATTTTAAAATTTTCCGAGTTCTTTTAAAAAAAAAAAAAAAAAACTCACAACAAATGTGAAAATATGTAAATATATATGAATCATTGAAATTTTATCATTAACAAAATAAAATTTATATTCAGTAATATGGAATAAATATTTTCATTTTGTCCCTACACTAAATTAAAATCTAATAACTATAAAAATATAGTAACATTAATTAAAAGGCCTATTTGTTTATGTAAGTATAAAATTTATTAGAAATTCATTTATTGCACATTAATTCTTTAGTTATAACATTATAAATTCTCTCAGTTATTACTAATTACTAGTATACGCGCCCGCGCATTGCGCGGATAATTTAAAATGTAATAGTTTTATAATTAAAAATAACTAATAAAATGTATTATGAACTTGATAATATAATTTATTTTATAATAATATAATAATAATAATCATTAACTTATTTATTTGAGCATATTAAATTAATATTATCAGTACACAATTTATTTTATTGTATTAAAATATTATATCTATAGTTGTATCAGCTACGCTTTTAGTTTTATAATTTATTATGGTGAAATTTTTCTAAGGATACTATTAATTTTATGATTATTCTATCTTGATCAAATATGAAATACTTTAAATATTTTTACGTGTTTGTACTTTATTCTTTTTATGTCATTTGAATAAAAAAAATGATGTTCATAATTTATTTGTTCTAACATTCCATATAAAATATTTTATATCATGAAATTAAATGGCATGTTAATACATTTTCTATATATGTTTTAGTTAAAATCAAAATATTTTCAAAATATTTTTTCCGTATTAAATTTGTGTAAAAATATAATATGTTTGTGGTTTTACTTTTGTAAAATGAATTGTATATAGGTAAGTGCATATTACAGCGGAATGATGATAATAAGTGCTCAAATAGTTGTGAAGAAACGAAGAAAGACATACGCGAGTGAAAAATAAAGAATTATGTGTGAAGAATGTCACAATTAAAACCTTGATGTATATTGTTGTGCATTGCGAGAACGAGATGGTCTACGACGCTCCGATATTTTTTTTTCTTTTTTTATTTCCTCTAAACACAATAAAAAATAATTTTCTGTTTCTTTGTTTTTATATTCCTAAGATTAATATTTCTTTTGTTTTTTTGCATGTGTTTTTTTTTAACTAATTGCTTACAGAAAATTTTATGAGTTTTTATTGTTTTAAAAAATAATTAAAAGGGATCTATAATCTAAATTATTATAAAGATAAAGAAAAAATATGTTAGTAAACCTCATCAAATAGATTTTTTTTTTTTAAAAAAATAATTGTTTGCCTTTTTTTCCTTTTTTCTTTTTTTGTTAATTTTTTTTTGTTAATGCTGCTATAGGAACTACAAATTTATGTTTAGAGTTACATAGATTTAAAATACAAATAGATTTAGCCTATTTTTTTGTACCAAATATTTTAACAAAATATGTGACAGATAATTGTACGTACAAATGATGATGCTATAATTTAGGGTTGCATAGCGAGAGAAACAAGGAATATTGGAATATTGTTATTTTTGTTTTGCTAATTATATTATAATTTTACATAAATTTGATACGGAAAAAATATTTTGAATTTTTATTTGGATTTAACATAATATTTTTATTCAAACGACATAAAAAGAATAAAGTACAAACACATAAAAATATTTTAAAAGTATTTCATATCTGATCAAGAAAAAATAATTATAAAATTAACAGTATCCTTAGAAAAATTTCAACATAATATATTATAAAACTAAAGCGTAGTTAATACAACTGTATATATATAATATTTTAATACAATAAAATAACTTATGTGTTAATAATATTAATTTAATTTGCTCAAATATACCAGTTAATGATTTGTATATTATTATTATTATTATTATTATTATTATTATTATTATTATTATTATTATTATTATTACAATTGTAAATTAAATATATTATTATCTGCATAATACATTTTATTAGTTATTTTAATTATGAAATTAATACATTTTAAATCATCCGCACAATGCGCGGGTACGTATACTAGTTACCGAAAAGCTAGGCTAAAAGTGGAAAATTTTGGTTGAAAGATTCAGTCTTTTAATGATTTCTTAGATGGTGAATGGCTTGAATTTCAAAAAAAAAATGTGGGATAGGATCAGTGTGCATTGGAAGAAATGATTACCAAAAACATAGGCTAAAAGTAGAAAGTTTTTCAGAGAATTCTGAAGTACAGAAATTTACCTAATCATAAGCAAAAAGTATTTACATCAGCAAGTGAGGGTGTGGGAGGGTGATATGTATTTACACCAAAAAGAATTTTTGCATTCCTGAACCTTTTGGATATTTGACGCATTCAAAGTAAATCATTGAGGAGTCTACCAGCCTTACAGTCCCATGAATCATGATCTTGCGGAACTGAAAGCATTAGTTCCTAATACTGAATTGGATTCAAGTTTCTCTTTACCATAGTTGCTCGTACTTACTGAACAAAAGAACTAGGTAAGAAAGTGAGACACACACACAAAATCCATTTCTACTAGTCAGTTCAATGAGGGGAAGTGTGCAGCGTCACAAGATCTAAAACTTCCCAAGTAAATCCAAGAATGTTCTGTATTACACTTTCTATTCACACCAAGTAAAAGCAAGGGGAAATGGAGAAATTTGAGGAAGAGAGCAGTGATAAATGACAAATGGAAGAAATGAAAATGAATGAAGAGAAACGTAAGACTTTGACGATGTGGGCACTTAAAAGAGTAACACGTGGTATAATTAATGTGAAACTCCAAGAGCTCCTTTGGTCGTCCACAGGACCTAAAGCTGTAGACCAAATGAGTAAATTGCCAGATGGTCGTCCACAAGACCTAAAGTTGTAGTGACTGAATCACTTTTCGTTTGGATCATAACTCATGAAATGGTTTTCTCATGTAAAGATTGCCATTTCTTAACAAAACCACAAACGACACTTCTAATTAGCATATGCCAGCAAAGTGAATACAGAAAATGTTTCATAAGAAACCAAGATACCATAACATTTGGTTACCACAAGGGTAATTCCAATAGTAATTAGTTACACACTACAAAGAGAAGACAAAGATTCCATGAGTAGTTTATCAAAAACTCAAAATATATAAGGCAACATTTCTAATATCTCGAGACAGGAAACTACTAGCAGTGAACTCATGCAAAGCTCACTCCTGGAAGTTAATCGCAGCATTGGTGGACAATCTTGGACAACCTAACAATTTGTCGGCCAATAGAGATAAATGTTGGGATAGACAGTTCATTGAACATGTCTCGCACCTTCTTCTCTTTGATATGATAATGAGGAAATTCTCCAAAACCGGTGCATTCAATAACAGATATTCTGAAAGTTTGGTAACCTTTTCAAAGCCCCTTTTGACATGATCTTTCCAGCACGCATCTGAGGAGATGACAATCTTAACCTTCTTGAGGTTGTGAAACTCAACGCTTGAAACCCCACTCAGCAAATCCATATTATCTTCTTTGGCCAAATCAAGTAATTCAGAGTTGCAGCAGAAATTGTAGATCGGGAAATCATCTAACTGGAGACAAAAAAAATATAATCAGGACCAAATGCAGGTCATATTAAATGTGACAAACATTTCAACCAAATGAAAAAATGTAAAAAGAAGAGATAAGTTCCAGGAAGTTTACCAGCGTATATTCCAATTCTATGCTGATTGTTTCCACATGTGGCGAGACTCTCAAAAGACCAGCTACTCCGTACATATTAAACGTTGTCATATGCAACATCAGCGTTAAATATTTGCAATTCAATTCTGAAATGGGCAACCCTTTGAACTGCAATGTGCACATGACCTGGTGCAGTAATCCCAACGAAACTAGTAAATAATGGAGAAAACAATTACAACAAAAGGGAAGTACTTCACAACAGACAGATAGTAATTTGACAAATCTAATTGTAAGGACTTTCGAGTTAAAGACGAACCTGTGTGAACCAAGTTCCAATTGTTAGATCAGTTGCATAACATAACTTTTGAAGATTATCTTGGATGAGGGTATAAACTACTTGATGATAGTCACGGCAGCAGTCTTCCACATAAGTACTTGGAATGCCTTTGATACAGGCAAAGCTGTAAATGAGCTTAGCATTCACTACCGAAGATACATCAACAAGCCTACACTTGAGATCTTCTCCTGTTATTTCCAAATGCTGAATATACGGGGCAAGAATTTCTATGTCATCTCCATTTCCATCACTCTGAACATAATCTTTCAACTTAAGTGTCTTCAATTTTAGGGAATTAATTTCCAGGCGATGGAAACCAGTATAGCTATATAATTCCATTGTTTCCAATGCAGGACAGCCTGACAATAATTTCACCATTTCATCATCGGTTAGCATCAAATGCCCCAACTTTATACTCTTTAGAGAGTTCCACCATATGACCGCGTTATTAAAGCCACAATGTTTAACATCTAAAGTTATCAAGGACGAACATGTGCAGAGAGATTCAGGCAATGTGCACCCATTACTATACTGAGACCACAACAGAACATTTTCCACTTCTCTTTCAACAGCAAAACTAAAACAACGACTGATTAGGGTTTCATACTCAGGCCTGAAACCGCAGTCTGATAGACTCAAGTCAGTTAAGTCGAGTTTGAACTTTATAATTTTGGAAGAGAGGGAATGTGCTAATGCATTTTGAATAAAGGAGAAATCTTCTCTTTCCCGGTCAGTTGAACAAGTGAAATTGAAGCTATCAATTAAAGTTGGGAGACGCCGCCATGTTGGAGAAACTAGACAAGTTCTGAATGCATCCTTTGTTGGGAGAAGTGAGAGAATTTGAAGGAGGAGTAGATCCGGCAACTTACTGATTCCTTGTGGTGCTTCGTCCTCTTTTACCTTTTGCTTCTTCAGATTTGTCATCTCCTTCGGCAAAAGAGGGGAGATTGATTGATTGGTTTGTTTGGTTTTATCTCAGCAATAAAATGCTTTGACAGATCAATATTACCTACCACACATACATATACTATCTTAAAAGTCAAAGATCTTCAGAATTTAAATTTAAAAGTCAAAGATCTTCAGAATTTAAATTTAAAAGTTAAATTAATTAAATGTCCCTCTTATAAAAACAGGTGCTGCTTCAGCAAAAGACGCATTTTTAGAAGAAGAGTTGCCACCGATTTTTGAAAAGTCGTAATCTTCTCGAGACAGAAGAGTTCATTGCTCAACATTGAAAGCATGAATGGAGTGAGGATTTTACTTTTTAAAGAGATTAGTTAGTAATAGTTAATTCATGCATTGATTACTTGTGTTTCGGGTTGTCCTAATTTAGATATGAGAGGAGTTGCATACGAAAAAGTTTAATTTGGTCGGAGCAGAGCGGAGACACTTAACATAGACATGGATACTTTCAGATTTGTTGGTTCTGAAGTTTTTGTGTGCCAGGCACTTCTACTTTGAAATCAATTTCCATTAGGCTAACCTGCAGTTGGTCCTGATAATATTCTGTCTCCAATTTGTACCTGGTGCCAATTTGAGTCAAATTATTTGGCACAAAGGGTACCCGACCTCGGGAATGTTAAGATTGTCGACTCTTCTTGGTGTGTTTGAAGGATCATTTCAAACATGGTTATGACAAACTTCTCAAAATTTCAGAGTGCAACTGTTTTGGAGAAGTTCATTATCATATCAAAGACAAGAAAGTGCGAGAGTTGTTCAATGAACTGTACCCTTGTCGCGTACCAAATGTTAGGCTATTGATATTTTCTTGAAATGTTGTGTTTTGCTACCCTACCCTGCTTTCTCAATAGCATTAAAGTCTTATGATTATATTGATGCCAAAAAACTCTGAATTCATCAGTCATTATGACATTTAACATTATATGTCACGCCCCGAGCCTACACCCTGGGCGGGACCGGCACCCGGAGACCCTTTCTGGCCCCAAGCGAACCCTTGGCCTGGCTTTCTTAACTCAGTGGAAACTTAACTCAACAGCACAACTCAATGCAAAATGCAAGGACATAAAACAACATAACTAATAAAATCTGGCCCAACAAGGCAACTCGAGTCTCAAAATAGAATATTTACATATATATACATAGATGAGAGACTCAAAACTAAGTGACTGACTGTCTATGAAGTCTCTAAAATACTGAGATGGATGTTGGGACAGACCCCGCAACACCCTAATAAAACAAAACTAAGAACACAAAATAATTGAGTCCTCCGGAATGCAAGGAGGCTCACCACTGACTCTGGAGTGCTCAGCTAGATCAACAACGTGCCGGATGCTAATCCTGGGTACCTGTGTCTGCATCGTCATAAGATGCAGGCCAACTGGCATCAGTACATTGAATGTACGAGTATGCGAGCTGGAAAGCTAAACCACAACTTAAGCTTGAAAGGAGTACAAGAGAACACTTACCTTGGCTCTGTTCGACTTATGAATAACTGAACTCAATATATAAAGCAATAAGACACATGCAATATATAAAGCTTGCAAAATAGTGTAAACAACTTAGCTCGTTAATGATAAAACAATAACAAACTCAACTTTACTTATATAAAAGTAATATAACTTTAGTGGGAGATTTTTTAACCAACAACCACCACTATGAGCCCTAGTGGTGGTACAACGTTTTACCTCACGTTGCCCAAGGACCATCCTATACCTGGCGGTGATATAAGAAGCTATCTTTACTAAGTGGATCCACTAGCTTAACTTTCGTGATCATCTAAAAAGTATGACCCGAGAAAATCCCATGTTGGCCGCATGGTTCTTATGGAGAGTTGAGTTAATATGAACTCGTGTCCCCAACTCGGTGCTCAAGACTACTCCCAAAAATATACTTTAGCTCATAAGTGTTTTAAACACATCTTTCTTTAGTTTGAGATAATTGCTCAAAATCTAGCCCAAAGGCTCTCTTGGAATCGATGTTCCTTTCTTGCTCAAATGTAAAAACATTTAGAAACTTCTTTGGGAAATACATAGTTCCCTAATAACCTTTGAGAAATGGACTCGACTTTATGCTCTTGACTTAACTTGAAACTTGAGACTCTTTATTTAGCTTGAACTCTATACTCTTTACTCGACTTGAACTTGAACCTTAAACGAAGGTAAAACGTTTAATAACGACTCTTGAAAAGCTTTAGAGACTTGCTTTGACTCCCTTCTTGAACTTATAGACTCAACTCTTAACTTCACTTGACTTGGAAACTAACTCTCCTTGAATTGGAATTATAAATTCAAGGTGTTTGATCACATGGTATGGACGAGTTCTTGACGTTTAACGTACCTTGGAGTGTTGGAAACATTGGTACAATACCAAGGAACATGCATGAGAAAGTGTGAAAAGAATGGGGGAACTTGGCGTCCTTGGTGCTCTGCAAGGCACGGAGCGCCAGCCCTTGAAGCTCAAAAGGGACCTGCTGGCGCTCTGCTAGGCGCGGCGCCCCAAGGGAGAAAGCTCAGAAGCTCTCTTGGGGGTGTTATCTCTGGAATTTACTTGATACATTCTCTTTTAGTACCTCTAGTTACCATGAGCGATATATATCCTATGTATTAGGTCATTTCGTTTCTCCAAAAATTTAAAAATTCCAACTCACGACAGCCTTAAGCCGGATGCATACAAGCTGAAAATATGCAACTCCGGTTAGTTTTTGAAGAAGAGGTTTGTGCATTGCCTGAATATTTATACACCTGTTCATCGATGATGACACTAGTTTTAAGATTTTGTTATTTTGATGCTAACGTGGTCATAGCATGGAAGTCTATAAAGAGCATAAGATTGAAGTGGATAGTGTTATCCAATGATCATATTACGAACTTATTATTGGGCTTTCCTGCATTAGAAGCTATGGAATTATCACGTTTTAAGGGTATGAACTTATTATTGGGCTTTCCTGCATCAGAAGCTATGGAATTATCATGTTTTAAGGGTTTTAGTCACTTCGGAAATTAGGTCTTCAAAATTGAAAAGATTGAATTTGATATCATATAATGATGATTAAAAATTGATCACAAGTCTTCTTAGTGTCAAGTGTAGGCTTGGAGACGTGTCCTCTATGATTAAAACGAAGCTTACGTTCAACATTATATGTATCAAACACATCCAATATTTGTTGGTAGACATTCCATTCACCTTTGTCTTTGATACATATAATGTTGAACGTAAGCTTAGCATCAACCACAGATGGCATGTCTACAAGCCTATACTTGAGAACATGATGACTTCCTCAAATCTCCAAATGATGAAGATAGCAGGCAATAATTTCCACTGAATGAACAATTTCTTCATCATCATTGTATGATATCAAATTCCTCTTCAATTTCAAAGACGTAATTTAAAAGCGACTAAAATCCTTAAAATGTGATTATTCCATAGTTTCTAATGATGAACAGCCCAACAATAAATTCACAATATGGTCCTTAGATAACATCATCCACTTCAATTTTATACTATTCGGAGACTTTCACGTTATAGCCACATAACATCAAAATCTCAAAATTAGTATTATCAAATGAATGTGTATAAACATTCTTCTTTAGAAACTGACCTGAGTTTTACATTGTCCCTTGACCAACGTTGTCAAGTTGAAATTTTTTAATTTGGGGGAGAAACAGATATTTATTTTTTATTTTTTGAGAAGGAAAAACTGATTGAAGAAAAAATATTACCAAAGCCATAATCAGTACTAAAAGAGAAGGTATGAAGAGCATTTCAAAGATAACGCTACCTGTTTGAAGAGCACCTGTTATGGATATCTGATCATGTTGACATAAGAGAGAGAATGTGAAGAAAAAGAGCTTCATGCAACTAACTGATCAGTCTACCGTTATTGTTTCTTCTATCTTTTCACCGGAATCCATGGTTTGTTGTTGGTCTACAGCTGTTGTTTCTTTTATATTCTCGCCGGAATCCATGATTGTTTTTTCGGCATAAGCAGTGAATGTGTGCATAGAGGATTGAACTGGCTAATGAAGCAGGAGGAGGTGAAGGTGGTTCAGTACCAAATTGGTTAATCGTTAAATAAATTTTGAAGAGTGTATATGTTTAAGAAAAGGGTGCTACAAGCGCTATCTGGTGTCATATCTACTTTAGTTTGCCCTAACAGCCTGGATTAGGGGCAGCAAATCTAGTTTCCAAATAAGTCAGAATCTTAGCAGAAGCTCTTCCTTTGCCAGCTATTCGTATGTCAGCTACTACTTTGTCTCTTTGTCAGAGGCTAAGTTCCCTTTATATTCCGGGAAGGGAGTAGAAGAAGAAGCCCTCGTGACTCGGCTACATAAATCTGCATATTTATTGAGAAATATTGTCAATCAAATCGACTTTTTTGTGTTAGCTTATCTTATTCTTCTTTCACTAGATTTTTTATTCCTTCTCCATTTCTGAGAGCTGGGATAGGTAAATATTAGTATATTATTTCTTCCCTCTCTTCTTCTTCCTCCCTGACTTCATACTCGCTCTAACCCAACAAAAAGGGCAGAGTTCCATTTGGTGGGTGGGTCTAGGGCGAACGAAAGAGATGTGAAGCAGAGGGCAGGTGAGGCATTGTGTCGTCAAACAGAAAGAACTTTGCTCTTCCATTTCCTAGTAGGAGTGCTACTATGTTAGGAGGACATTTCGTGCAAGAAATAGGTTTGAGTTAGTGCACTAGCTAGGTTGTTTTATTAGTTAGCTCAATGGGTATCGGAAATAGGTTCTTTAAAACCAGGAAAAAACAAAATAGAAAGAGGCCAGGAAATACAAAACTTGAAATCCAATGTTGCAAATCAATAGTTATATCCATTGGCCAAACATACATACTCAAAGTCGCTGCAAAGCCGATAAAACTGGAACAGAGGAATAAATGAAGTCGCTGCAGAGCTGATAAAACTGGAAACAGAGGAATAAGTGCATACCTACGGCTACTTATGGAACTTGATCATTTATTTTAATGAAAACCTCTTCAATATGAAATTTCCATATGTTCAATGGATGACCACTACTGGGGTTTACTACCTAACTGTTTGAATTAGTATTAAAGTTGCAGTGCCTCCTTTTTGAACTTTGTATGTGATCCCTAAAATGGAAAAAGTATCACACACGCCATTTCTAAATAAAACTTTTTCGCACAACATATATCAAGAGAGCTGTTGTTCCAAAAATTTCGTCACAACGTTTTGTAAGCTGTCCCAGCCAACTAACATATGCCCGAAGAAAAAGATAGATCAAATCATATGACTTTGACTTCAAGTAAAAATATTTAATAGCACAATCACAGACCTTGATGCTACTGACAAAGAAAAGGTTGCAGAGCATAACATTTCATGCGGCTAATTATCATAAAAGAATGTGACTTGCAAATTCGCTCATCTTAATAGATCCAGGAAAATAAGTCACAAGAGAATCTCAACATCAATATAACAAAAAAAAAAGCTTCATAAGAAACCAATATACCATAACATTTGGTATGCCACAAGGGTAAATCCAATAGTAAAACTAGTAATTAGTTACAAACTTAATGTAAGGCGACGTTTCTAGTATCTTGAGACAGGAAACTACCAGTAATGAAGTCATGAAAAACTCACTCCTGGAATATAATCACAGAATTGGTGGATGATCTTGGACAATCTAACAATTTGAAAGCCAATAGAAATAAATATTTGGATAGACAGTTCCCTGAACATGTCTCACACCTGCTTCTCTTTGATATGATAATGAACTTCTCCAAAACGGATGCATTGATTAACAGAAATTTTGAAAGTTTGAATAGCTTCTTAAAGCCCCATTTGACATGATACTTCAAGCATAGCTTCGATGAGATGACAATCTTAACATTCTTGAGGTTGTGAAACTCAAGGCTTGAAACACAATTCTGCAAATCCATATTATCTCCTTTGGCCAAATCACGTAACTCAGAGTTGCAGCGTGAATTGTCAACATAGTTGCAAATATCATCTAACTGGAGACAAAATATAATCAGGACCAAATGCAAGTCAGCTTAAATGAAATTGCACAACTCTGAAAAAATATGATTCTATAGAAGTGTTAATGGTACTTGGGAAATGATTATGATGGCGTAAGTAATCAAAGCAAAAGTGATAGCACAAGCTTAATTAAAAAAAACTGATAGCGCTACTATACTTCTCATTTCAGAACTCATTTGCCACAAAGAAAGCAACAATACTTACTATGGTAACGTGAAGCTTTACAGTGACATAAGCAAAGCTTCTTGCTGATAATTAAGAAATGTTTGCATTCTTCTTGGGAAGCAAAGTGGAGGGGTATTAAAACTTCAAGAAAATGAATACATGTAAAAAGAAGAGATAAGTTCTAGGAAGTTACCTCCATAGTTTGCATGTCTATGTTGAGTGTTTCCACATGAGGCGAGGCTCTCAAAAAACCAGCTACTCCATACAAATTAAACTTTTTCATATGCAACTGCAGGGTTAGATATTTGCAGTAAAAATCTGAAACGGGAATCCGTTTGAACTGCAACATGCACATGACCTGGTGCAATAATTCCAACGAAATTAGTAAATAACGGAGAAAGCAGTAACAATAACAGGGAAGTATTTCACAACAGACAGATAGTAAATACTTTGACAAATCTAATTGTCTAAAACCTCGTTTCAGGACATATCTTTTCGGGTATGAATAAAGAACCTTACTTTAAAAACTAGACAGGAGAATGTGCCACAAGTTTCTGTAATTAATTCTATAATGTTTACATTCTACAACTATCTGCTTAAGATTAACCAAAAAAGGAGTAAGGAGTTTCGAGTTAAAGACAAACCTGTGTGAACCAATTTCCAATTGTTAGCTCAGTTGCATAACATAACTTTTGAAGATTTTCTTGGATGAGGGAATATAATACTTGATGATAGTCACAGCAGTTGTGTTCTTCATTAACATTTGGGACGTGATTGATACATTTATTGTTGTAATTAATCTTAGCATTAACTACAGAAGAGACATCAACAAGTTTACACTTAACATCAAGAAAATCTCCTGATATTTCCAAATTCTGAAGATACGGGGCAAAAATTTCTAATTCATCTCTAACTCCAGAAACCCCATCTAATTCATATCCAACTCCAGGAATCCCATAATCTATCAGCTTCACTGTCTTTAATGTTGATGAATTAATTTCCACGCGACGGAAACCGTCATACCTATATAATTCCATTGTTTCCAATGAAGGACAGCCTGACAGTAATTTCACCATGTCCTCATCGGTAAACACCACATACCCCAATGTTATGCTCTTTAGAGAGTTCCACGAAATGACCGCATCATTAATAAAGCCACAACATAGCGTAACATCTAAAGTTATCAATGACGAACAGGTGTAGAGAGATTC
>JAJOOR010009100.1:0-50627 GCA_036250505.1 Solanum acaule
AAGAAAGTCAAATGAGCTATCCTTATGAACCTAGATTGGCTATGACTAAGAAATGGGGCCTTTCTTGGGAAGAGGTACTATGAGTTGGTTGAACTAGAAAAGGAACCCTCTCTAGTACATATGTGATTGAATACTCTATGGAAACCAAGACTAAGCACCGAGTGGATATGGTTAGGATGGTGGCCTAGTTGAGCAACAGATTAGGGACAATGAAAATCCTTGGACATCTCTTAAACCATGTGCCAACATGGGTTGCCTTTAGTTATACACTTGGCAAGTAGAACAACCTCCACGGAGTAGGATAGACTCCAGATTCCATACCTTGCTAGTGTGGTTTATGTCGGTTAAGGCCTATTTCCATCATATGGGATGTGCACTCTAGTATTGGATAGGTTCTACAATGTGTATGTAGTAGAATGAGATGCTATCTACACATGGCACAAGTAAGATTAGAAGATGCTAAAGTGAGTTCCCTAAGCCTTAGGGCTATTATGTGATTGTCCCTTATTTGCTTGTGTGTCTCTTAAATGGTTTGATAAAGAATGTTGACTTAGTATGTTATACTGTAATGATAAAACCCTTGTCTCTGGTAACTCTTAGGAACACTTAGGTGTATATGAAGAGCTTGTATGGTCGGTCACTTCATTATTCGCTTAAGTGTGGCTTAGGGTGACTTGAGATAGAGGCTTAAATGGTAATGAAGGAATTACTTTTCTATCTTGTTTAAGTATTGTACACTTGTTTCAATTGAGTTGTAAATGATGTGAATATGGTCTTATTTGTGAATGGTGACTTGAAATGTGGGTTTATGCTTGCGGTTGTAAAGGTTTGTTAAAGAAGGTCTTAAAAGCATACATTCCTTGTAAATGTCCATTGTGCATGTTTTCTTGCATGGTCATCATACTTAGTACTTATTGTACTAATTCCATATTTCTCTATTGTTACAAGTGGTGGTGGTGGAAAGTGAGGAGATCTTTTGAGGAAGCTTGAGATATTGACTCTTCTCCAGAAGCTTTGTATGTCCTCATATATTCGAGGACATAGTTGTTATCTTTGTAGTATTTCCATTTAGACATTGTATAAGACTTGTATTTTCTATTGTTGTAAAGGGACGTGTCCCTAAGATGTTCTATTCGTGTCTAAGATGGTACATGAGACTTTGAAATTCTACTTTTTTACATTTGAAAGATTTTATGAGTATTATGGATTTGTTTTAAAAAGTGTTTTTATTCCTTATGGTTTTTATTACCGAATGTGATGATTGATTGCTAAGGGCTAGTTTTAGACCTCCAAGAGCTCGAGTACGCATGGTACGACTTGGGGGAGCTCTCGGGTCGTGACAGAACAATAATGTGAAAGGCTTACTCACATGCTAATGTTGATTCTAAGGTTGAAAGTACATTCTCACTTTATTGAATCTATGAGCTATTTTATGAGTTATATTGAATGAAGGGCAAAGTGTTCCTTCACACATGTAAATGCACTTCAAGACTAATTATGTATAATTGGGAAATAATGCTTAGCAGCGAGTGGATATGGTCAATGAGGTAGAGGCCCTCTCGTCAATACAATAGGCCGGGTTATCTAGATTATTCTTATGAGATGGAAACTCCTCCGCCAATACAATAGGTCGGGTTTCTAGAAGCAATCTCCCTATCCCATAACTATGTTCCCACATAGGACTTTAGCTAGTGCATTCACCTAAAAAGCTAGTACATGTAGCTCTACCTTAAGCAAGTAGGACACCTTCTTTTGGTGTGGGGTTACATGACTTCGGATTCCATGTTGCTAACATGGTCTATGTCGGTTATGGATACTTTCCCTATATGATAAGATAATGAATGAGATATGAACTATACTATGACTTCTTGATGAGTTTACTTATTAGGAGTGGGGGTATGGGACTTTACTTTTATAATGCACAAATAGGCTTAGTAGAAAATTATGGGATGGTTTCTTTATGTTATGAGAAGACATGAATGCATGCATGTATGTTTAATGGATAGTTGCTATGAATGACTTTCCCTATGTTCAAGTAATGTACATGACTATTCCCTTATTTGTGACTATTGCTTATGATGAGGTCTAAAGATGATATGTATGACTAAGGTAGCTTTAAAGGAGTACTTAGTAGGGTTGGTATTATGGGATGCCAATCATACATTGCACAAGTGTTCTTTAGGGGTTGCTAAGGTAATGGATTTACTATGTTATGAGCATAAAATGTGATTATAGCTTTTGTTGTACATTGAAAGTGCATATTGATTTCCAAACTTGACAAATGCATACTTTTCAACTAAAATGTCCTTTTTACCATATTTCAAGGATTTTGTGCATGCTTCCATACTTGGTACTTTATGTGCTAACCCATTTCTTCTACATTTACTATGAGTAAAGGTTCCGATAATTGAGCCGTATTCATTCCTTCAAGTGAAGCTTGGGTTGACTATTTCCTAGGCTTAGTGAGTCCTCAAGTTCGAGGACAAGATATTATTATTTCTAGTTTCTATTGTACTTTCTATATTCAAGACTATTGATGTAAAGGGCTAGTCCCTAAGATTGTATTCCTATGTTTTAGATGGTGAATGAGACAAGGTCTTGACTCTTATGATTTTCTTTTATGAAAAAGAAGTTTGACTTCGATTGTAAAAGTTTTAAATTTTCTGCATCATTTTTATGGCTTTAAGTGTATGATTATGCTAAGGGATTGTATGCGACCCCTTCGGGGTCAAGTACGCCGTGTTACGTCTAGGTGGTACCCCTGGGTCTTGACATAAACTACGTCATTTAACCCCTAAACTACATCCTTTAAGTCAGTTTTAGCCTAGTGACTTAATTAGAACTTACCCTAGTAACCTCGTTCTCTAAAATTCATCCAAGTTGAACGAAATGTAGGAGAAAGAGTCGACCAACCCTCTCTAAGAACAGAGCAAGCTGGTTTCCTCTAGTTCTTGGCCCGAAATCGAAAGATTTCTTTGTGAAATCTGTCACCAGGTATGTGGGATTTCACTAGTGGGTTCCTTTCACCCATTAGGTCCCTAGAATTCAGTCAGATTCTTGATTCTCTATATCATGTTTAGACCTAGGGTTTCTAGAATTTCATATTTATGTTGTGATTCAGCTATTAGATTAATTCAAATCAAAATATCATATTTTTGAGGAATTGTTGTTTAGTTCTTGCATGAAACTCAGATGCTTAGTTGAGTAGATTCTTTTAGTTCACAACTACACTTGCTAGGTCAGTTTGTTCATATATACATTCCCCAGTTAAGATTGTTTCATTATTAGTATATTAATGTTGCATTTTCAGTTAGCATGTCAGTTTGTAATGACCCGAGAGCACCCCCTAGTCGTAACACGGCCTACTCGAACCCGAAGGGGTCTTATACAGGCCTCATAGCTCATTCATTGCATAAGATATTTGAAAATAGAGAAGAAATAAAAACTTTCTTTTACAATCAAAGACATTATCATTTAAAAGCAAGCAGAAGACTTTCTAGACTTTATATATTATGTCTCAAACCATCTAATACTTTGAATACAACATTGGGACTTAGCCCATACAAAAGCTTAAACAATACTAAAAGACATAAAAGGAACATAATGGATTTTGTCCTCTAAACTATGAGGACTCACCACGTCTTCATCTTCGAACACCTTAGAAACCTATCCATCAAGCATAGAACACTGATATCTCCAAAGCCCTCACTTTGGTAAAAAGGGAAAAGAATGGGATGAATTCTTGGAAAAAGAGGGAGCGAGCCTATATAAAATAAAAAATGAAATAAAGAAAATTCCATGAATAGATAGAGTCAACGATACGACAGACAGCGCTAGCACATTAGATATACCAAGTATGATGACCATGCAAAAACATGCTTAAAAGGGGACATTTGATTGAAATCCATGCTTTTATGCCAATTTTTAAAAAACTTCATGAACATTGATACAAGAGGCATAATATAAGTCACAACCAATCACATAATTCACATTTAGTCAAAATCACATATATAACCTTTTACCTTCACCTTGAGCCTTCACCTCAAGTAACCCTCAAGCTATACCTTGTGCAATGTTTGGATAGCGTCCCATACCACCACCCACACTAAGGTACCATCTTAAGGTCAACAAAACTGAACTGACCATTCATCATTCTCACCTTTACACAATAGAGCATATAAGTCACATAAACATCACATGAATCACATCATCACATTAAGACCAACATCTAAGACAACTCTAACTCAAACTTGTGCAATGTGCAAGCAGCATCCCATACTACTACTCACACTAACTACTCCTTTGAAGTCACCCTAGACAAGGCACATTCATATACAATAGACATGACAAGAAAGTAACTCATAATGCAATCCTAGTATAGCATGCATCATTACATTTAAGCATATAAGAGTCAACATTCTTCTTTAACTTCATATTATGAGGACATTCAAACAATAGTCGTTAAGACTTAGAGAACTCACTATAGCACTCTTGAAGCCTACTCGTGCCATGTATGGATAGCATCTCATATTACTACCCACACTTCTTAGAACTCCTCAAGAAGTTATAGAGCACATCTCACATGATGGGAATAAGCGTTTAACTGACATAGACCATGAGAGCTAGATCATGGAATCCGATATTCTGTCTCACATCGTAAGGGTTGGTCTACTTGCCTAAGGTAAACCGGTATTTAGTTTAAGTTGATCCACTATCTAGACCTATATGGGCACATAGTTAAGGGACAAGGAGATTGCTACAAGATACCCCGCCTCAACTCACATGAGGGCATCCATCTCAAGAGATTGCTACTAGAAACCCCACCTCAACTCACGTGAGGGCTTCCATCTCATTCAATATCCTCTCGGTGCTTAGCCTACATTCCCATAGAATATTTTACCATTCATCATATTAAGGGATAATAGATTGTTACTAGACACCCCACCTCAACTCACGTGAGGGCATCCATCTCAACCCAACATTCATTCATTGGATAGCTCATAGATTCAAAGATGAGAATAGCCTTTCATCTAAGAATCCCATTATCATTCATTAGTGCAACATCGAGAATATCCTTTCAATCAACACATCATTAGCATTCAATAGAGTACAATTGAGAATAGCCTTTCACTAAACTCATCATTCATTAACATTATCTTTAAACTCATTCATTCATGAAAAGGCTACCAACATTAGATCTACCAATTCAAGATATTAAGACGTTAAGTCAAGATATACTCATCATTTAAGAAAATGATGCCTAAGCCTGCCAATTCAAGAGATCTCATTCAACATTACATTATAGAATCCTTCGCATTCCATCATCAACATTCATGAGTGTTAATAGAGAGATAACATTCTATTTGAACACAATTAGCTTCTAGACAAGATCATAATTCATTCATTCAGATCACACACATGCTTCACATCACATTCATATATACAACATCATGCTAATATTTCAAATTCACACACTATGCCTTCAAGGCCATGATCACAATATACATAGGAAGTAAACACCTCCACCTTTCAAGTGGATCAACAATTCAATCACAATTCTAATACATCAAGTAATTAGGCCAGACTTGCCCTTTCAGGGCTATGATCACAAATCCTCAATTCAACAACAATTCACCATAATTAGGCATAGAAGATGATATAATCCAATAATCTAAATAAATCTAAGCATAAATCAACCATCATTCATTCATAATAAATAGACCCACTTCATAAGTCACAATTTAGAATTTCAGAGAAATCATGGGTTCATAGAGTAAACTCATCTTAAATCATCATTTAAACATCAATATAATCTTAGTTTATCATTTGAAAACGTTTGATGCAAGATCCCATGAGATTGAGTAAAACCTACGGCTTTTCATGAACTTGAAATCACTTTGAAACTTCTTCGAAATTGACTCTAGGGAGAAAGCTAACCCTAGATGAAGGATCACCTTACCTTATACTTGAAGAATCCCACGAAATTGAAGAAGAAACACCTTGAAATCCCCAACCCTAGTTTGATCTTGGCCTTGATCTCCAATGGAGTTCTAGAGAGAACTCTTTGGAAGGGAAGGCTTTTGTTTTAAGGAAATTTTGAAGAATGAATTCTAAATTAGGATATTAATGTTTTAATACAGTTAAAATATGTTAAAATACTTAAAATAACCGTCCACACATTAAGAGGGACTTGGGGTGAATTTACCAATTCACCTCTCACTTGGCTGAACTTGCACCAGCAAAACAGTTCCCATCCACAGATCTAATCCACGGATCGTGGATTGCTTGACGAACTGTGGATGGACCTACGGGGCGTGAACCCCATCAGTAGGTCACCTTAACTTGGTAAACTCACTTGATTCGAGGGGTTTTGGGGGTTAGACTTGGGGTCCTCCTCAAGGACCCTTTAGGGTGGTCCTTGTGGAGTCGTACCTTGACGTCTAACCCCTAAACACCTCAACCATAGCTCGGGACAACATTAGACCACCTCAAAACTCATGACGAACACAAACGCACACACGTTCGGCTCTAGTTTCACTAGTTCATTTTTAGAGTCGCTACAAGTATTTTGAGCAATTCAAAATTTCAGAAATTCAGTTATAATTTGTTATTAACATGATTTGTTGGGAGTAGGCTTAATACCGAGTGGACTAAGGGTTAGTCACCCTCATAGTCCCAGAACTACGTGCCCCCGTAGGATAAGTCCCCTCTGTGGGCAACATATTTAGTGATCACACCAATCATGCCTTTATACCTCTGGCACTGTCTATTGGGTCCTCTCGATAGGGCGATACATCAGACTCCACGAATAGCTCTCTTAGTTTTATGTCGGTTAACAGTAGCTCCCACAGTCAGATTCTATTGCATTGACTGGGTTATTAGTTATAGTTCAGTATTTAGTCTCAGCATGTCATGTACTTAGTCATTGCATTCAGTTAGCTCAATATTCAATATATTTCAGTATTTTCATCATGACCAGATTATATCATTGCTCTTATTGATTTCTTCAGATATTTATATGTTGCTCAGTTTTTATCCTATCCAGCATGTCCAGTACCTTTCATTTCCTGACGCATACTCTGCGCTACATTTTCTTGTGATGTAGGTTCAGGTCCTCAGCCTTTCGATCACGCATAGATTGGTTTTCGATATCCAATTCAGTAGTATCAGTGGTGAGTCCTCATTCTTTAAGGAAGATTGACATGTTCATTTTAGTCATTCTTATTTTAGTTTCATTTTTGCTAGAAGTTAGCTAGGAGCATGTCCCAACAGCTCTAGTCAGTTATAGGCTTTTATTAAGACATAGTTTAGATTCAGTTTTTGGTTTGAGTTTGATCTTTCAGTTGTCATTAAACTCAGTTTTATATATTCAGTCTTAGAATGGCTATTCCCCATCGTCCAAGGGGAAGCCTCGAGGCCTGACAAACTTGGTATCAGAGCACTAGGTTCAAGAGCCCTAGGATGTCTAAAAAGCCGCACTAAGTAGAGTCCCTTTCGTGAGTGTGAAGCGTGCTACACCTATGAGAGGGAGGCTATGAAGTGTTTTAGGAAAACTGCATTTTCTTGTTAATCATATCGTCCGTGGGTATGATATCCTTTTCCTAACTCGACGTTATGCATTTTCAGATCATGCCTCCTTGTAGAGCTTACCCAAGGAATGCTAATACAGGTAATGCTGACGTAGTTCCTCCAGTCCTAGATCAGGAAGTTTCAAATACAGAGTTTCGAAACGCCATTCAACTTTTGGCCCAAAGTGCGGCTAACCAGAACAATTAGTATGTTCCAATCCCTACAAAGGCTAGTGGTGGATTAGTGGCAGCTAGTGTCCATGATTTTGTTAGGATGAGCCCACCTGTGTTTCTAGGGTCGCATGTTTGTTAGGATCCCAACAACTTCACTAATGAGGTCAAGAAAATCTTTGGAGTGATGCAGGTGACAACAAATGATAGGGTAGAGTTGGCATCCTACAAACTTAAGGGTGTGTGTCACATATGGTTTACATAGTGGAAAGACAACACGGGTGATAATGTTGCTCTTGTGACTTGGAAGTGGCTTACCAAAGCTTTGTGGAAACGTTTTTCCCAAGATAGTTGAGATAGGCTAAGGCTCGGGAATTCATAAATTTGAGACAAGGTTCTATGTGGGTCCAAGACTATGTACTGAAGTTCACCCAGCTCTCTAGGTATGCTCCATATATGGTTGTCGATCCCAGGGCACATGTGAGTATGTTTTATTTGGGGTATCTCACTTGGTGAGAAAATAGTGCAGAAATGTTATGTTGTTGGAAGAAATGAACATCTCTAGGCTCATGACTCATGCTCAGCAGGTTGAGGGAGAAAAATTAGCGAACATGCTAGGATAGAAAACTCTGAGTACACTTAGAAGAAATCAAGTGGTGGAAATCGCTCGCACTTTTACAAAAGGTCTTCATCCCCAGAACCTTCATCAGCTAGTATTCCATCCCTAAATTTCGACAAGATCAAATAGGTAGGCCATTAGGCTCTAAGTCTCAGGGGAGTGTTTCAGTTACCAGAACCTATCCAACTTGTCCAAAGTGTGGTAAGAACCTTTGGATGTGTCAGACTGGTAACAAATTGAGGGATTTCCCTTTTTCTAAAGAAGGTCAAGGAGGTAACAATGGTAGGGCTGAGTCTACAACTTCAGCATCACTAGAAGGTTGCCCGACTCAACAGGGTAACTCATATAGTATAGGTGGCAGTCAGTGCCAGAACAGGTTCTATGCTCTCCAGGCTATCTAGGATCAAGAAGATTCTACTAATGTGGTTACTGGTATGTTGTGAGTCTTTCATGTAAATGTTTCTGCTTTATTAGATCCAGGGCTACTCTTTCTTTGTAACTCCATATGTAGCAGTAAACTTCGATGTCAGTCTAGAAACTCTCTAAGAACCCTTCTAAATCTCTACTCCAGTCGGTGACCAGTTATAGCTAGACAGGTATACAGAAGTTGCCCTGTCAGAGTCTCCCAAAAAGTCACCTCAGCAGATCTTGTAGAGTTAGAAATGGTAGACATTTATATCATTCTAGGCATGGATTGGTTACATTCCTCTTATGCCTCAACCAATTGTAGAACTAGGATCCTACGTTTTCAGTTTCTAGACGAGCCAATCCTAGAATGGAAGGGTAGTAGTTCAGTGCCTATGGGTCGATTCGTTTCTTACCTTAAGTCTAGAAAAATGATCTCTAAGGGTTATCTCTATCATATAGTTTGGGTTAAGGATTTAAACTCTAAAACCCCAACTTTTGAGTCAGTTCTAGTCGTAAATGAGTTCCCAGAAGTGTTTCCAGAATATCTTCTTGGAGTTCCTCCCGAAAGGGAAATCGACTTTGGAATTGATCACCTTCCAGATATCCAGCCTATTTCTATTCCTTCTTACTAAATAGCTCCAGCTGAACTTAAGGAATTGAAAGAGCAGTTGAAAGACCTTCTAGATAAGGGCTTCATCAAAGCTATAATTTCCCCATGGGGTGCACTACTATTGTTTGTGAAAATGAAAGATGGTTCTCTCAGGATGTGCATTGACTATCACCAGTTGAACAAAGTCAAAATCAAGAATAAGTACCCTATCACTGGGAATGATGACTTGTTCGACAAACTTCAGGGTGTTAGTCATTTCTCAAAAATAGACCTCAGATTCGTTTATCATCATCTAAGAGTCAAACATAGTGTCATTTCGAAAACACCCTTCAGAACTTGGTATGGTGATTATGAATTTGTAGGTATGTCATTTGGACTAACCAATGCTCCTGCAACTTTCATGGATTTGATAAACAAGGTGTTCAAGCAATATTTGGACTTGTTCGTTATCATCTTTATTTATGATATCCTTATTTACTCTAGGAATGAGAAAGAACATGCTACTCATTTGAGGGTTCTCTTGCAAACTCTCAAAGATCGCCAATTATTCGCTAAGTTTAGCAAATGTGATTTTGGCTGCAATTTGTTGATTTCCTTAGTAATATAGTATCTAGCGAAAGGGTCCGAGTGGATTCTCAGAAATTAGAGGCAGTGAAACAATGGCCCAGACCTACATCTCCTACTGATATAAGAAGTTTCTTGGGTTTGTCTTGTTATTACAAAAGGTTCATGAAAGTATTTTCATCCAAAGCTTCTCCATTGAATAAGTTGACTTAGAAAAAGGTTAAGTTCCAGTGATCAGATTTAGTGAGAAGAGCTTCTCAGAAATGAAAAACTAAGTTAACTACAACTCGTCTTTTGAGTCTACCAGAGGGTTCAGACGGTTATGTGATCTATTGTGAAACATCTAGAGTTGGCCTAGGTTGGGTGTTGATGCAGCGTGGTAAGGTTATAGCGTATGCTTCTAGACAACTTAAGGGGCAGAAGACGAACTATTTGACTCTTGACCTCGAGTTTGCAGCCGTAGTATTTTCCCTAAAGATTTGGAGACATTACTTGTATGGTGTTCACGTAGATGTGTTCACCGACCATAAGAGCCTTCAGTTTGTGTTTGCCTAGAAAGAGTTAAATCTTCGCCAGAAGAGATGGCTTGAGTTCCTCAAGGACTATGATATAAATGTGCTTTACCATTCTGGTAAGGCCAATGTAGTTGCAGATGCTCTTAGCAGACTATCTATGGGTAATGTAGAACATGTTGAGGAAGAAAGAAAAGAACTAGCAAAACATGTTCACTGACTTGCTCGCCTAGGTGTTCGCCTTATGAGCATATAGTGTAACAGTTCAGAATGGGTCAGAATCTTTCATTGATGAGTAACAGTTCACCTCACCACTTCTGAGAGTGAGGGTGAGCACCAGGATCCTCGGGCTACCACTTCTGAGCCTAAGGATGATGAGTTATTGTCAGCCAGAGAGCTGAGTTGCGATCCAAGAGGCTGAACGATCCGTCTAGGTTTAGGGCTACCCAGGCCACCACTACTTCGCCTGCTCCAGCACTAACTGTACAATGTCCTCGTCCCTAGCCTATGAATAGACTGAAGACTGAGGGGTTGAGGACCATTATAGAGGAGAAAAGGCTGTCTACTGATGGAGTCATAGACAGATACCCGGAGATCATGAGTTGCTTGAAGTCACACAAATTCCAGTTGTTCACTCGACCCCGAGGCCCTTAATTTCCAAATTGGGTCTTGGATTTCTACACTACTTATGGATCCTTAGTGCCGCAGGGGAAAAAGTCGGCCGCCAAATTCAAGTCGGTAAACTATGTAGTTGTCAGGGGCAGGAAAGCGAAGTGTGATAGCAATGCTATCAACGCAGTCCTAGAATGTTCAACGAGAATTTAAGATCACTGTCAATACAAGATCAGGACGAAAACATTGGAGAATATGAAAAAGTGGTTGGCTCCTCTGATATCGGACTGTACTTCTAAGTGGATCAAGGTTGGAGCACCCATTGAGAAGAAGACCTTGATATAGCAACAAGGTTCTGGCTTGGCTTCATCAGCACTACTATCATGCCATCCTAGACCGAGTAGATTCTCTGCCATGCAAAAACAGCCTGTCTTAGTTGCATCATTACTGGGATAAGGCTGTACTTGGGGATGATCATTGCATAGGAGATGCTCATGAGGGCAAAGTAGAGCCAAATATCTCTACCTTTCCTGGTGTTGATTACCGAACTATGCAAATGAGCTAGGGTGCCTAGAGATCAGAAGAAGGATGTAGAAATAATTCCCATATCTTCTACCGACATTCGAAGGACTGAGGCGGAGTATTTGAAGGATGAGGCCGAGAAGAAGAAGGAAACCCCGGTGGATACATCCCTAGTTGTGGACACAGATGCATTACCTGCAGAGGCACCTTTGCCTACTCCGGCCCATGGCCTTTAGGTATACCTACCACTGCACCTTCCATGACGCCTAGTTCCTCTATAGCTTCCCTGCCTCCTAGGTCTTGTGCCTTTGCTGCTGCTACTTTCCGACCTCCACTCACCCAGGCTGCATTGCTACGAATGGGGCAGCTAGCCCATTCTGCCAATAGGCGGGCCTCCAGGCTTGAGGCCGCCATTCCTGGCATGATCGAGAAGGCCCTTGCTGATGTTGTGACACCCTTGAGTTCTACTATTGATGCCCTTACGACAAGGATAGCAGTGTGCGAGCATTGGCAAGGAGCCATTAAGGAAGTGACGGCTCTAAAGGTTGTTATTATTGAGCTGAGGAGAGATGTGGACCATCTGAAGTCCACCGACATGTCGATGATTTTCAGGACTGTGGAGATCTCTGATATGCCAGTTAATCCAGATATCCCTCCGGCTCCACCAGAGATGAGGTTCGAAATGAAGAGGTAGTTGCTGCCAATTCTAAAGCTGAGACTGATGAGGAGTTGCTCGGTGTTAATGATGAGGTTTCTTATGAGGGCAAAGCGGTGATTGAGCAGGCCATGGTAGATTCATCTGTGCAGACCTCTTTGGCCAACACACCCTTGGCTGACCCATAGTGGAGTTAGGAGTGTTGATGTTGCACCAGGCAGTGATGCCCAAACAAATGGAGCGAATGTTTAGACATGACCCATCTTTACCTCCCTCTCTATCATTTCTATTGACTTTTGTTGTTTTTATTGCATTTGAGGGCAAATTGCTTTTTATATGTGGTGGCGTGAGATATTTCCATACCTACCTCTTGTGTTTATTATGTTTATTTATATATTAGGATTTTCTACTATAAATTATGTTTTGGCACTGTTTTGTGGATTTTTAAGCTTGTGGCTCCTTATTTTGAATATAAATGGTTTTGAGACCCTCATGAAAATTTTTGCCACCTATTGATTTTTTTTGAATGTGGTTGTTCTTGTGCAAATTTGAATGTCGATCTTGATCAATAGGATGACTTAAATAGTGTTCTTAATCGGACAAAAATTAATGTGCAGCTACGATGAGGCAAAATGAAGTTTCATAGACAATATGTGAACTTTTTGCATCTCGTTGTGACTAGCCGGTTATCGAATGGAGGCTCTTGTGATAAACATTGCATACTAACGAAAGTTTAGAATCTTGCTTGATATTGTGCCAATGCCTTGTGTGATGAGCTTACCGTGAACCATGTGTGATGACACCTAGAATTTGCCCCGTTGGTCCGGTTGAATAAGTGATGCAATCTCTTGAAATGATCTTAGGCAACAATTCTAAAGAGTGAAACAATTTTACATTATACCTCTTTTGTGGCCAACCTTGTGACTGTGTGAACTTTGCTTGAGCAACCTTTGAGCCTTAACCTTTTCTTGGAAGAAAATGTAATCATAACCCTCTCTTTATCCATTCACCCATAATCCTCATGAAATGTGGCTTGTTTAAATAGCCAACTTAGGCCAAAAGCCTAAGTTGGGGTGTAGTGAAAATAGAAGGTAAATCAAGAAGTGCAATGAAGTCTCCCTTGATCCATGGTTTTAAGAAAGATGGAACCCCTCCATAAAAAAAATAAGAGAAAAGATGAAAAGGAGAAAAAAAATGAAAAAGTTGAGAAATAAAGTTGTGAAAGTTGCAAAAGAAATGGGGTGTCCGATATACCATGGAAAGTGAATAATGGGGTGAATTTTGAGCATGAATGAGAATGATTAAAAAAAGGAAAAGAAAGTGATGTTCATACCATATTTCATGACGATAGCAGCCACTGACCCTAAATAACCATACCTTTGCACTCAGCCCCGTTACAAGCCTTGAAAAGATCTTTTTGATCTTGATTGCGCTGAAGCGAGTGTTGATTGGAAAGTAAGGGCAAACCTATGGGTGAAGTCTTGCATGTGTTCATCTTTGTGAGTGTGAGAGTTGTATGTGATTTCGGAGCTCTTAATTGTTGAAGGATAGTATGTGAATATAGAATCATTCTTTGTGTGAGGGCATTTGAGTACCTTTGTTGAGCTTGAAATTGTATTTGAAGCAAGTATTGTGAAGTTGAGAATCTTTGATGATGGAGAGTCACAACTTGAATCATTGAGTGCAAAATTGATCCTTGCATAAGTAAGTTGAGTCTTTTTGTGTGCATTCATAATTGAGTCGTGAGTAGCATTGTTTGAGACATCCCTTTCAAACTACTGAACTTGAGTTTTACTTGAGGACTAGCAAAAGTTTAAGTTGGGGGTGTTGATAAGTCCGATAATTGGACTCATTTGGGGCTTTATCTACAATGATTTAGTGTCCTCAAATGCCTATTTTGTGACAATAACTGTTGTAAAACCCTTGATTTTCCTGTATACGGATTGAGGAACAATGCAAGACACTAATTTTCAAAAAGGAACAAAGTGAACTGAAAGAATGAAGAAAAGAGAGCCTGGTGAACACCAAGTCCACTTGGCGAGTCGCCGAATGGCTATTTGACCGCCTAACGTTCCAGTGTGCCAAGCCTTAAAGGAGAAAAGCAAGTTGGCGAGAGAAAGGAACAGTTGGTGGATCGCCGAGTGGTTCAACAATATAGTGTTGGATCACCCAAAGTTATAGAACTTGAGGATGTTGAAGGCCAAGGCAAGAAGGTCGATAGAAATTACCAATGGGCGGATCGCCGAGTAAATCAGGGAGCCCTACTTACTTCGCCAAGTGGCTATTCGTAGCACAATTTTGGCGACTATAAATATATTTTTGAACATTTAGTTTAGTATCACTTAGCAATTATTATTATTATTCATATTGAACTCTGAGTATTGAGACAAGTTTTCTCTAGTTTTTCCTAAGCTTTGAAGAATTGAAGTTTTTCTCTTCTGAGAAATTGGAAGTGGATCTTTGGGATTCTTTGAATTGGACCATTGTAAGAACGAAATCAATGTTACCTAGTTGATGGAAACTCAATTTGGTAACGATTTACTTTTTACGATGTCTAGCTAAAACCCCAATTCTTGGGGTGTGATTATGTGATTACGGGCTGATTTAGTTTATGGGTATTGCTAATTGTTGTTTAATGTTGTTTAGAAGTGCGTTCAATCTTTAATTGTGGTTTAATTTAAGAATTGTAGTTGCAAATGCAGTTCTACCTTTCTGTTTTTGGCTTGCTCGAGAGAGAGGTTTTAAAACTAATATTATTGATTGATGGTCAGTGGGTATTGGGCTGACATGGGTTCAACTCAAGAAAGTAAATCCTAAATCCAATCCCACACTTTCAGCTCGAGAGAGTGAATGGACTAAGGTGTGGGCTGGTCTTATTTTGCTTGCTTGTTGATGTTCGAGAGAAATCAACTTGATTCGGGGTAAATTGTTCGAGGGAAAATTTATTCCTTCTATGGCTTAGCTTACTCACTAATATATAGATATTTCCTAACAGTTGCAATTACCCATTTGTCTATATTAGCCTATAATCGAATCACATCCGAAGAACCCGTCTCATTATTGTTATTCTGTATTGTTTGTTGGTGTTGTAGTTCATAATTCCAAACCAAAACCCTCCCAATTTGACATTCGTGTCACCCCCTAATTTGAATTATGTTTTTATGCAATAATGTCTATTCCTTTGACTGATTTTACCATATTCGTACTTCTCAATTTATTCTCAAACACGTACCACTCCCTGTGGGATTCAACCCAAACTCATTTAGTTGTGTTTTATACTGATTTATGACCGTTGACACTTAGAATTGAATGAAGTGTCCTTGAAACGTTAAATCAAACAGGTTCATCGATTGGCCCCGATAGCTTTCAAGTTATGGGTCGTTGGCCTTTTCCCTATACGTTTGTCACTAAACTACGTCGTTTAACCCCTAAACTATATCGTTTTTGTCAGTTTTAGCCTAGTAACTTAATTCAAACTTACCCTACTTAACTAATTCTCCAAAATTAACACAAATTGAATGAAAAGAAGGAGAAAGAATCGACCAACCCTCTCCAAGAACGCTGCAAGGTTTCCTCCAGTTCCAACCCCAAAATCGAAAGATTTCTCCGTTAAATTCATCGCCAGGTATGTGGGATTTCAATAGTGGGTTACTTTCACCGATTAGGTCCCTGAAATTCAGTCAAATTCTTGATTCTCTATATGATGTTTAGACCTAGGGTTGTAGAATTTGAGATTTATGTTCTTATTCAGCTGTTAGACTAATCCAAATCAGATTATCATGTTTTTGAGGAATTTCTTCTTAGTTCTTGAATGAAACTCAGAACACTAGTTTTGTAGATTCGTTTAGCTAATGTTTTACACTTGCTAGGTCAGTTTATTCAGATATACATGCCCTATTTAAGAATGGTTCATTATCAGTATATTCATGTTGCATTTTTCAGTTAGTGTGTCAGTATTTTGAGTTAGTTAGTATTTTAGAAATTCAATTATAATGTGTTATTTTCATTATCAGTTGGGAGTAGGCTTAATATCGAGTGGACTAAGGGTCAGTCACCCTCTAAGTCCTAGAACTACGTGCCCCTGTAGGATAAGTCCCCTCTGTGGGAAACGTATTTAGTGATCACGCTAGTCAAGCATTTATACCCCTAGGAAGACATATTGTGTCCTCTCAATGTGGCGATACATCGGACTCCACGGATAGCTCTCGTAGTTTTATGTTGGTTAACAGTACCTCCCAGAGTTAGATTCTAGTGCATTTACAACGTTAATAGTTATAGTTCAGTATTCAGTCTCAGCATGTCATGTACTTGGTCATTGCATTCAGTTAGCTCAGTATTCAGTATATTTTAGTGTTTTCATCATGATTAGATTATATCATTGCTCTTATTGCTTTGTTATGCTATGTATATGTTGCTCAGTTTTATCCTATCATGCATGCTCAGTACCTTTCAAGTACTGACGTATACTCTACGCTACATCTTCTCGTGATGTAGGTTCAGGTCCTCAGCATTGAGATCACGCATAGATCGGTTCTCCATCTCCAGTTAAGCAGTATGAGTGGTTCGTCCTCATTCTTTGAGGACGATTTACATGTCATTAATTCTTTCCAAAAATGACTCTTTCTAATTCAAGCTCTTTCACTTAGAAAGGTGTTACAATATTTGCCCTTGGGAACATTCGTCCTTGAATGAGATTACTCTTAGTAGACTAAGGGTGTAGCATCAAATATTCAGTTCCAACACCCAACAAGCAAATCTAACACAATAATCATAGCAATTAAAGAGTACTAAAAAGAGAATTAGTACCTTGATATGGAATTTCTTCGGGCTCAAAGATACGTGGATATATCTTCTTCATAGCCTCCTCAGCTTCCCAAGTGGCATCCTCGACAAATTGATTTCTCCACAGAACTTTGACTGATGCTACCTCTTTTGTTCTCAACTTGTGAACTTGGCGGTCTAGAATCTGAACAGGAATCTCCTCATAAGAGAAGTTGTCCTTAATACCAATATCTTTAGTAGGGATGATAAGTGAAGGATCTCCCATGGGCTTCTTCAATATGGAAATATGAAATACCAGATAGACCGCTGCTAACTCTTATGGTAGCTCCAACTCATAAGCTACATTACCAATCCTTTTGGATATTCTGTAAGGGCCAATATACAGGGGACTAAGCTTTCCCTTCTTACCAAAACTCATAACACCCTTCATGGGTGAAACTTTCAAGTATACCCAATCATCTACCTCAAACTCTAAATCCCTCCTCCTAACATCAATGTAGGATTTCTGATTAATCCCAGCTTCACCAACTTCAAACCATCCAATAGGAGATCTGAATCTTCTCCCATAAAGAGCTTCATAAGGAGCCATCATGATGCTAGAATGGTAACTATTATTATAAGCAAACTTAATGAGAGATAGGTGATCATCCCAATTATCTTTGAAATCAATCACACAGGCCCTCAACATATCTTGTAGAGTCTAAATAGTGTGCTCTTCTTGACCATCTGTCTGAGGATGAAAAGCAGTACTCAAGTTTACCTTCAAACCCTAACCTTTCTGGAATGACTTCCAAAACTGTGTAGTAAATTGTGCACCTCTGTCTGAAATAATGGAAACTAGAACTCCATGAAGTCTTACTACCTCCTGAATAAATAACTTGGCATAATCCTCTGCAGAGTGGGTAGTCTTTACCGGCAAAAAGTGGGCTGATTTTGTCATTCGATCAACAATCACCCAAATGGAATCATGTTTCCTGTGAGACCGCGGCAAACCAGTAATAAAGTCCATATTGATCATCTCCCTCTTCCGCTTCAGAATCTCTATATTCTGAGCCATGCCACCGGGCCTTTGATGCTCTAGTTTAACTTGTTGACAATTTGGCCATTTAGCAACGAACTCAGCAATACCTTTCTTTATACTATTCCACAAATACACTTCTCTCGAGTCACGATACATCTTTGTGGATGAATGGAATATCTGGAGCTATGAGCTTCCTCCATGATCCTCTCTTGGAGTTTATCCACCCTTGGCACACACAATCTACCTTGATATCTTAATATACTATCTCCCCCTTGTTCAGAAGCAATTATTTTTTTCTTATGAACATTTTCCTTCAATTCAAGCAAAATAGGATCTTGGTCTTGATTTTCTTTCACTTCTGACACTAATAATGACTCAGCCCCATTCATTACCACTACTCCTCCCTTTATGGAATCTATTAGGAAAACTCCCAATCGTGCAAGTCTATGCACATCTTTTACTAGTTCTTTCTTCTCTTCCTCAACATGGGCAGTACTACCCATAAACAACCTACTCAAAGCATCAACAACCACATTATCCTTGCCTAGGTGATATAGAATACTCATGTCATAATCCTTAAGTAACTCTAACCACTTCCTCTGTATGAGATTAATCTTTTTTTTATTGAACACATACTAAAGACTCTTGTGATCGGTGAACACATCCACATGAACACCATAAAGATAATGACGCCATATATTCAAAGCAAATACTACGACACTCAACTCTAAATCATGGGTTGAATAATTTTTCTCGTGAACTTTCAGCTGTCTGGAGGCATAAGCTATAACTTTACCATTCTGCATTAACACACAACCCAAACCAACTCTGGACACATCACAATGCACCACAAAACCTTGAGTACCTTCTGGTAAGGTCAATATTAGGTAGTAGTCAACCACTTTTTCAATTCCTGAAAGCTTTTCTCAAAAGCTTCAGACCATTGAAACTTCACTATTTTCTGAGTTATTTTGGTCAAAGAGGATGAAATAGATGAGAACCCCTCTACGGACCTTCTATAATATCCAGCCAACCACAAGAAACTCCTAATATCAGATGGAGTTGTAGGTCTAGGCCAATTCTGCACTGCCTCTATTTTCTGAGTGTCAACTCTAATCTCATCACCGAAAATAATGTGGCCTAAGAATGCCATAGACTCAAGCCAAAAATCAACTTAGAGAACTTAGCATACAATTCTCTATCCTTTAGAGTTTGGAGAATTATTTTGATATGGCTAGCATGATCTTCCTCATTGCTCAAATAGATTAGTATGTCATAAATGAATACTTTAACAAACATATCTAAATAAGGCTTGAATACTCTATTCATAAGGTACATGAACGCTGGAGGAGCATTAGTTAAACTAAACGACATGACCAGAAACTCATAAAGACCATAACGGGTCCTGAAAGCTGTCTTTGGAATATCACATTCCCTTACTCTTAACTGATGGTTGCCAGACCTATTTTAGAGAAACAAGTGGCACCCTGAAGTTGATCGAAGAGATCATCAATTCTCGGAAAAGGATACTTATTCTTGATGGTAACCTTGTTCAATTGACGTTAATCTATACACATTCTAAGAAAACCATCCTTCTTCCTCACAAATAAGATCGGAGCGCCCCTAGGTGAGACACTTGGTCGAATAAAACCCTTATCAAAGAGATCTTTCAACTTCTCTTTTAACTCTTTCAACTTTGCTGGTGCCATTCTATATGGCAGAATAGATATTGGACAAGTATCAGGAAGAATATCATTACCGAAGTCTACTTCTCTCTCAGGAGGGCCTCCAGGTAGATCAT
The DNA here is from genome assembly GCA_036250505.1 of Solanum acaule. Lineage (NCBI taxonomy): Eukaryota > Viridiplantae > Streptophyta > Magnoliopsida > Solanales > Solanaceae > Solanum > Solanum acaule. Next base: position 19,846 of record JAJOOR010009100.1, read on the forward strand.
CTAGAAAGACTTCTGGAAACTCACTCACGACTTGAACTGACTCTATAGGAAGTGTCTCAACACTAGAATCATTTACTCGGACTAAGTGATAGACACAACCCTTGGACGCTAACTTTCTTTCCTTAAGGTACGAAATGAAACGACCCTTAGGCACTGCTGAACTGATACTCTACTCTATAACTGGCTTATTAGGAAATTTGGAACCTAACAACTCGAGTTATACAATAAATGGAGGCATAACAGGCATGAAGCTAGTCCATACTTAAAAGGACATCAAAATCTACCATGTCAAACTCAACTAAATTATCCATGGTGCTCTTGTGATTGATGGAAATAACACAACCATGATAGACTCTCTCAGCTAGAATAGACTCACCAATAGGTGAAGAAACACAGAAGGGCTAACAAAGTTTCTCAGGAAGAACATAAAAATTCATTGCAACATAGGGAGTCAAAAAAGATAGACTAGCTCCTGGATCAAATAATGCATAAACGTCAAAAGTAAATACTTTGATCATACCAGTGGCAACATCTGGAGAATTCTCTTGCTCTTGACGACTCGTGATTGCATAAAGGCGGTTTGCTCCTCTGCCAATCCCTGTGGAGGTATTGGGGCTGGAGGAACTTGAGTTGCCTGTGTTGCTAGAGGTGTTGGAGGCATCGAGAGTGCTGACAAGCTAGCCAAAGGATCATGAACTACTTTAGATCGCAGTTCTAAGTGTTTTTGTTTGAGCAACTCTTCCTAAGTTGTCGATGTATCTATTGGAGTCCTGGACCCCGCAATTTCCTCCTTGTTAGACTCAATCGAAGTGATATGGATGGAGTTCATGGTCATGTTGTCTGATGAACTCGACCTCAAACTTGAACTTTCTACTACTTGCTTCTTCCCTTTTCCTTTAACATTCCCGTGAGAAGGTTTATCCTGAGTAGGGAGGTGTGACCTCTGCTGTGATTATAACCCTTTTTGCCTTCTTTCGGGGTGCTGGACCTCTTAAAGGAAGCTTTGGTGTAGCCATATGTGTAGAAAACCACCAATAAAGCACATGCGGATGCAAAGGGTTAGTGATATATCTTTTTTTTTAAAATTTGCAGGAAAACTCACCAAACCACTCAGCGAGCAATAGAGGGTTCACCGAAAGTTATAGAAAAATTCAACACAAAAGGGCGAGACCAAAGACCATTGGGCGATCAAAAAGTACCTCGCTGAAAATTACAGAAATAATCAACCAATATGGGAATCAAAAAGGTGAGATCAAAGCTATTGGGTGACTCGGTGAGCCCAAGGGTATCGCCGAAATTCATTGAACAATTTACAACCATTGTATTTCAAAAAGGCGATATGGGGGGTCAATTAGCGAACCGCCGAGTCACTCAGTGAGCTTGATTCAGCTCGCCAAATTTCCTGACTTTCCATATTCCCAACCTAAACTTCTAATCTCAATAAATATCCCACGATAACTAATTTCAAGGACAATTCTACGCAATTCAAGATTAACCACAATGATTATCTATGCCGGGGTACTCAAACATTACCCCATTTGATCTAAATTCAACAAAACAATGATTTTGCCCTTAAGAACGATGTCACCCAATCCATCATTGGGAAAATTCAAGTTGTTTGGTGGAATTTGGGTTACTCAGGCTTCACTCACACAATACCCAGCATGCACATCAACACAATATAAGCAATTCAAACGCGAAACTTAAATCAATTTATGCTAAAAAAGTTATCAGGCATGCATGATTTAAAAGTAGACTTCAACGATCAGTTTACCACACAGTCAAGACAAATAATAGATCTATAAACTACTTATACAAATGCTAACACAATTTATGTAATTTAAACAAACTTCGGAAAACCAACCTCAATGTAGACTCGAAAACACTAAGGCAAAACGAAAAGGATGTGCAACACTTTAAATTCTAACCACATTAGACACCTACATAAATTAAACTAGAAAGATATAATCTAATGTTTGAGTGTAAGAGTGCAATAGTCGAAAAAATTAAAATAAGGAAAGAATTTGAATTTAAAACGGTCAAAAGTCCCTTCACATTTCAGTTCGTGCCTTGATAGGCAAAGCCTATTACCGTTGTTGATCCACTCGGCAAGTCATCGAGTGGACTTTAACTAGCAGAATTTAACAGAAAACCATCCTTATTACAGCTGGTCCAAAAGGCAAGATATATCGGGCTCTCCAATGGGACTTTATCTAGCCTAATTTCCTTTTCCTCCCAAAATTTGACCTTTTAACCTACACATCCAACAAACGTTATTCAAATACAAGAAGTAAAAGTTGCTTTTCCTCCCAGGAAGCGCCTTATTTACTGTGCTGGCACGATGTAACCCTGCATTCAAGCCTCATTCTTTGGATTTACCAAGGTATCACTAAGAAGACCCCCAAGAACGTTTCATGAATAGGTTCAACATCAACCGGCTTGAAGTTTTGAATATTATCCCTCAACTTAACCATCTTTGAGGGAGCGAAGAATTTTTCATAAGTTACTTCTGTGAGCTCCTCCAAAGAAGTGATAGACTCTCTCGGTAGTTCGGTCAACCACTTCATTGATTCCCCCATTAGAGAAAAGGGAAACAATATGAGTCGGACTGACTCTTGAGTGATGTTCTTGAAGGAAAACGGTCCACACACATCCACGAAGTTGCGAATGTGGTCATGACGGTCCTCATGAGAAAGTACCCTAAAAAGACCTTTCATTTTCAACAGCTGCAACATACTGCTAGTCATATGAAACACCGCATTACCCATAGTTGGGCTCAATAGAATAGCAACGGCACTTCCCAGCTGATCCACGTTGACATCATGCAAATTTTCGATGTCATCATTGCTCCCAATGTGACTTGCAATGCTCTCGTTCACACTAATATCTTCACCTATTTTAGAGAAATCAGCAAGAACACAAATAAAAACACAATTTGCTCACCAGAACACTTTAATAAGAGAATTATAAACACCACTTCCCAACATCGGTGCCATTTCTGATTACGCTCAACTACACTTCTTCCGATTCAAAGTTTAGGTAGTCGCTAACAACTACAAACCTAATGATGAGTTGGGGTCGATCCCACTAGGAGTGATATGGTAAATAATTCAATTATGAAGTAAAGACGTGTTCTAATCTTTTGTAGAGGTAAATGATTGTGTAACATAAAATAAATCTCAAAGTTTCAGTTATGAATATCAAAAGGGGGGATTTGGTAACAAAGTTCTAACAACAACAATTAACATAATATTTGAATAAGTAGAGTGAGTACCTCAGGAATGTGATTAATCAAATGCTAAATTCACTTAATGGGTGATTACTAATTTCTACAAGTTGTTAAATCTCAATGGGTAGGATAGGTGTTGAATACAATAGTCATATCTTGGTCAACTATCATGTTTTGAGTGAGTTCTCTCGAACCTCAACAAGCTTAACAATACCAATCAACCCAATTCCTTACTTAACCAACATTCTCAAGTTGGGTTGTAAAGATGCAAACCAATACAATTATCAATCATTCATTCGACCCTATACATATTTCTTAAGAAAACATAGAGAACTAAGCTAGAAATTAATTTGCAACTTCAGTTCATCGATTAAAACATGAACAAACAATTGAAACCATTTCAAAACAACATAAAATTTAGCCATTAACAATACCCATAAGCTAATTAATTCATTTGACAACATGATCACACCCCTAAGGTAAGGGCTTTTGGCCAAATATAGAGAAAAGTAAGAAATCGTTACCAAAAATATTATCCATTTGAATTGTTAACAATATGCAGTACCCAATACCAACATTAAATCTAGAATCCAAAAACCTCAAATCAAAGATCCAAATATTCTCCAAAAATGTTAAACAATGTAAAAATGTGAAAACTCTCAAACACTAGGGAATACACTCTCTAGGAACTCCTTTTCATCTTTGAAAAAATGTATTTATACGTTCAAAAAACTCAACACGGAGTCTAATTAAAAAGGTTAGTAGGGATCTCCGATTGACTCGGCGATCCATTGAGTTGCACTTTGTCTCACCTTTTGGTTGTGGCTCCTGTATCCAATTGATTTAGAATATAAGGCGAGCTGGCTTGAGATAGCCGATCCATTCAGTATGTCGTCGAATTACCTTTTGCTTTCCAAGTTGACTTGATACATGGGCTACTATTCTAGAACTTTTTGTGAGTTGGAGGCTCACTCGGCAAGCCGCCGAGTGGCTTTTGCGAGCTCCAAATTCTCTTTTCATCAGATTTTACAACTTTTTTGTTCCTTTTCGCAATGTAATGTATTATTCTTGTTCTTCAACCTCCATTAATGCATATCAACACATTAACATTAGTTATGAGAAGAAAATTTAAAACTTTTTTTAAAAGTGATCCTTTGTGGGAAATGGGGTAGTTTTTGAGGATTCTTTTTTGTTTTATTTTTACACATTTGTAGATGGAAAATCGTCATTTATTTTACTTAATTTCTAATTATTACTTTTAAATAATCAATTATTGAAATAATATTAATTTAATTATTCTATTAAAGAAAGACAGCACATCATCAACTAAGACAAATAAAAGTGAAATAGTTCCGTCCAGAGCATTCATAAATTTGAAGATCACCCCAGCCTCCTCCAGTGTTATCTGATAGATTAAGGCTTAGTGCTTGTGTGATGATGCAGCTAGGAGGAAGCTACCACAACAAGACACAATAGCTGAGGCTAGCACACCTTCTCTGTCAGTGGAGCATACATGTATTTCTACCTCTTCTATTGTGCCTTCTGCCTGTACTTATTGTGTATCTGCTACTACTTCTTTGAGACCTACCCCCTCCTATTGCTCATCCCTCCTTGGTCTAGCGATGATTTATAATAAGGGCAGACTTGCCTGATCAACAAATGTTAGAGTTGCACGGGTTGAGACGACATGCTCAGGATCATTGATCGGGCTATTCAGAAAGCCTTAGCTCCTTTGAAAGAGAGAGATAGAGAGTTAGAAGGTGTGAGGGTTTGGTCGAGGGCCATGGTGTGAGGTTTTTACAACCTCACTGTGAGATTTTAGACCTAAAAAAATGTCGGTGATAGTTCTTCAGTGATGTTTGCTTTAGCACGATGTTGCCGCTTTGCAAACTTCACTTAAGCAAACCACATCTCCCTTTCCGAACTTCATAGGTAAATTTTTGTCGGTACATTTCTATCCATATCGATGAGCTCAAGCCCCATTAGGTTATCCGCCCAGCCTTATTGGGTGAGCCTGTGCATCTAAAAGGTTCTCCAAGTCAAAATTTTGAAGGGTTTCAGCCCCAAATTTCATTTAATTGATGATCTTTGTCTCCAAACCTATTCAAATCAGCTCCAAACATTTTAAAATCATGAGGGTTAGTCAAAACATAAGTCTAATCAAACCTAAATTCAAAAACTCAAAATTAAACTAAGAATTAAATTTCTTTAGATATTGATGAGTTACGTCCCATCAAGCAAAAAAATTAACATTGAGGCACGACGCTGGTTACATCACCCTTTGTATTTCCACTTCAAGGTAATGAACCTTATCCCTAACTTTAGATCATTTTCTTTTCGAAGATCATGTGTAGTACATGAGAGCATCAAGAGTTTCTCTCGATCTATCCACTTTTATGACTTGAATTTCTTACCAAACTTCAAATCATTTTCTCTTTGGAGGATTAGGCAAGAGTAAGAAGCTCACTAGGTCATTTGAGCATTGACTTTAATAATAATTTCCCTCCAACTGTGTGATTCCGGCATCTTGGAATGTTATTGGATTGGAACCGTTGTGTACGCCCAATTGCTCATCAATGATCATCTCAAGCCATTTTTCTTCAAGACAAGGCAATGGGCTATCCTCATAGGGCTTACAAGCCAAAGAATTTAATTGTTATCACATGAACTCATAAATGCAAATAAAAAAGAAATTAATGGCAACTATTCAATATTTAGATAGAAAGAAGTAAAATATAAATCCTTAACAAATTCAATACGCCAAATGCTTCCCCATTAATGGTGCCAATTTTCATAACCCTCAAATTACCCTCAAAATGATTTAAAGAGTAAGAGGTTGTTGGAAATAAAAATACCCAACAATAGAGCCGTGGTCAAATCCCAGAAGGAACAATTTGTCGACAGTTGTAAAGATAAAGAAATACAAGCTACTAGTTTGAATCTAAACTTCATAATACAGAATTATCAAATGGTGGTTGGTGAAGGTAACCAAATTAAGATTGTGAAAAGAACAAATCAAGCAAGGGATAAGTGGGAATTGGAAAATTTGGGATTCAACCCTCATTCAATGATCCATTTCAATCTCAAGACCTGCTAATTCAATCATAGGTAGGCTAGGCCATCTTCAATAACACAAATCTTATTTTTATCTCATTGTGCAATATCAGGAAATCTTCTTTCTGTCTCAATCATGTATTACAACAAAAAAATTAATACCTTAATTTAGACCACTCTTTCAAGCAACCCTTGTGTTCAACAATGAAAACCTAAATCTCTCCTTCGAGCAACCTCAAGATTCAACGGTAAAATGTGATTATCAATCTAATTTTGTACTTCACGAATTCTCTTTAGAGCAACCCACTAAGATCTAAGCTAGATCTGAGCTTGCACTCTCAAATCATAAATAAAAATATGAAAATAAGACAACACCCGTTTCCTGAATAAAAGCATGGAATCAAACAAAAAAGCAATAGAATGAGAAATCAAAGATCTAAAGGAATTTTTTATTTCTAGCACCAAACCCCAATCTCAATAATAAATTACACTTATAACATCAAGCAATATAAAGAAAGGGAAAGAAGATATGATATGAAATATTACTGTTAAGAACACACTCTTCAATCCAAAAGATGAATAATGAGGCTACTTGGCTTCAAAGTCTCAACAAAAAACTATTTAATTTCAATACTGTGAGTTCTTCAATAATATTCTAAGCTAAACTAAAAGATAAAGTTTAACAATGATCAATAATTGAATAATGCAAAAAAGCTTCTCCTAAATTTTTTGTGAGAATTTGGGTTCAAAATCCACAAAATTCCAATTCTAACCTTGTCTAGACATCAGTCCTTGCTAAATCGGTTGGATGTTTGCAAAAGTGAAAATCCTATTGCTAAAGCAAACCATGCCTTTCTTGGTCCCATCGCAAAAGTGAACCTTGCTTGTTCTCTTAAGAGACCAGTTAACTTTAGATTACCATCTTAGAGAAGAGAACTTCTCATCAAAAGAGAAACATCAGAGGTGATTTTTCTTCAAGTGTAGCTACTTCCTCCACTATTTTCCATCATATTCCTTTCAAGCAACAAATACTTGAAATCAGCACAACTCAATGAACAATTAGACTCCTCTCTACTTGAGTACCATAAAATAATAAGAAAAGAGCCTCAAATAAGTTGAAATTCCCCACTCATAGGGAATGTGATTCAGACGGTTCCATCAACTCTTGAAGGACCACTTTAAGCTTGAGGCATGATCTGTTTGGGCCCCGAGGCTTCCTGTCCTAGTTTGTTGCATTAGGCATTTGACATTAAAGCTTCAAGCAAGGTTTGACGTGTCACTACCCGAGCCTACACCCTAGACGTGAACGGCACTCAAGTACAACTGTTGGTCCCAAGTGAAACGTCATCCTTGCTAACTACAAGCGAAAAACTAACGTGAGCATACATAAGCATTGAATTAAAATATACGTTTAAAAATAGTTTACTGAAGCTCAAAACTTTGTTGAATATACTGGGTATGAAAATAAGTTTTAAATAAAACATGTGAAACTGAAAGACTCTCCAAAACTCTCTATCTATAAAGCCTCAACTATGTATAAACGAGTGTCAGGACAAGACCCACGACCACTCCAAATGTTACTAATACTAACAACTCATAAAGCTGGAGTCCTCTGAAAGCAAGGAGGTCTTACTCAAAAGCAAACAAGCAGATGAAGTGATCTCAATAGACTCTTGTTGAAGATCCTAAGAACCTGTATCTGCATCATTAAAAGATGCAGGTCAAATGACATTAGTACATTAAATGTATGAGTTTTTAATATAGATGAATAGTAAATAACTGAAAGAAATGACTGCAATAGATAAAACATGAACTCAACTGAATATAAAGGATTAAAGGAATGAAGTCGTTTAAAACTTTACAAAAATACCTACTCACCTCTAAAACACAACAAAATAAGTGATACAATAAAAATACACTTTTACCTCTAGTTGGAAAATTTTCTCACCGACAACCATCACTATGAGCTATGTGATGATACATCGTCTCACCCACACTGCCATAACTATCATATACATTGCCGAGGTATAGAACACGTCAACTAAGTGGATCCACTAATCTGTGCTTAAAAGCAATAAGGAATCGTCTAAAAAGTATGACCCTTTACCTATGTTGGCATACATGGTTTATGGGAGCTGTGAGTTGTCTGAACTCCCCCCCATATAGGTGCTCAATACTACTCCCAATAATAAATACTCATGCACATATGTTTTAAAAATATATCTCTTCCTCTGGTTTAAGATAATTGCTCAAACTAACCTCTTAAAAGAGGTAACTATTCTCGAAATATCTTTTGAACTCATAACTCACTTAGAAATCTCAGTTTCTCTTTTATCAATGTAAAAATTGATGCCTCTGGGAATACATAGTCCCCTTATACTCATACTTGAAAACTCTTTCTCAGAAACATTTTGAAATAATATTATAATGTATTCATTGATGACTCGGGAAGTCATACTGCATAAACATTGATGGTATATCTTGATACCATACTACTCATACATTGATGTCATACTCGATTGTCATACAAATCATGTTTTATAAACCCTTTTCTAAAAACTCATCTTTACTTTCTCAGAACTCAACTGTTGGCATTAATAAGCTTTTCAAAATTGATACCTCAAATCATAGGGTTCATGTGGGATTATGGACATGAATAACTCAATATAGGGATTTTAATAGCAATAAGGAAACTAAGTTCTCAGAACTCAAAGACTCAAGAACTCAAGGACTCAATAACTCAAGTACTCAAGACTCAAGAACTCTAAACGATATTTCTCCTCTAAAAAAAAATAATCAATTCATAGGGTTCATGCTGAAATATAGACATGAACGAATCAACTCAAGAATTTTAATACATAACATATAACAATTCATTAATTAGGAATAGGATTTCAAAAAGAATCCGAAACTCAAGAACTCAAAATCAACTTATCTCAAGAATACTCAAATCTAGGGATAAAATCCTACATTTCTATTTTACTGATTTGAAAGTAGATGTAGGGCGTGAGAACGAACTAGTCCAACACTATGTTAGTCTTACATACCTGGAAGAACAAGGTTCTTGAAGAAACTTGAAGAACATTGAAGAATCTTGAAGAAGAACTTGATTAGAATCCTTGAAACCCTAGCTTGATGGAGAAAAATCAAGAAAATGTTTCTAGAGATTCTTAAATTAGTTTCTTGAAATCTTTATGGCCAAGAATTATGATTTTCATTAGTGATTCATAATTGTATGTAGGAGTTTGAGTTGGAAAGAAGGAATTATTGGAGAAGAACTTACCTTGAAGAAGAATCTTGAAAAAGATTGAAAGAATCTTGAAAAATTTTGAAAAAATCTTGAATGGAGTCTTCTACTTTGATTTTTCCTTAGGGGTTTGTCTTTGGGTTTGAGAGAGAATAGAATGATGAATTAGGAGATGAAAATCTGATTGTTTTGAGCCTTATATTAGTCAAGAAAACCTTTTAGGGTTTTCTTGGAGGTAAAAGGACAAAAAGATCCTTTTTAATGTTTTCCCGTCGGCTAATTCGTCACTACACTGTATTTGTTACTAAAATGGTCATAACTTTTAACTCAGAAATAGGATTGATGTGAAGTTGGTGTTGTTGGAAAGATGATTCAAAGACCTTTAATTTTATAGGTTATGGGACACTTAACTTTTTATATTCTAAGAGATATGGTCATTTGAAGTTAACCCAAGTAGAATCTTACACCAAAACTTAATCGATAAGGAAACTTTCAAATCTACTTTGTGCTAGGGGATTCTAGTGACCTTAATTTATATCCAAATCATTTCCACTTTAAAGAATTTACCTTTACACATATGGGTAATTTTTGAATCATTTGATATGACCCTACAAGTAGATGAATAATGGTTCGAGTCTTAACTTAGAAATTTTTGGGGTGTTACTTGACTTTTGTCAATATTCTTGTTAAACACGATCGGCTTAAAGTTACATCAGCTTGTTAGATCTGAAATGTCGAATTTTATCTCGAATGACATTTTTTGTAGTTCCTGAGTCTTCCAATATAATTTTGAGGCCTACGGGGAAGTTGATTAATAAAGAAGCTTGGGGGTGGGACTCACTTTTTATGCATGTGGGGTTTCGAATGAATACACGGCACCCTATCAGGATTTTAGAAATTACGCACATTAGTTGTTGTGCTGCTAGCTATTGCAGCTCAGTATGTGCCCTGAATTCGCGGAGTTTTGACACCCTAGCCAACACATTAACGCACCAAGGGGCTGCATTAGCAGATGGTAGCTGCCTTTGCTAGTTCATTCACGTGAAGCAGCTGCATTTGCAATTTCGTGCAGAATGGCCACCTGAGTTAGCGAGGGCCAGCTGACTAGACTTTTAATTAAGACCAATAGCCCTTTGTATAACTTTATTCCTCTTTTTTGAAAGATTATTTTGAGAGCTAGGGAGCTCTAAATTCGGTGATTTCAGTTGCATTGATTTGGGTTTTAGAGTGGCGACGTATTGGAGCAATCGGGGGAAGTGTGGGAAGCTTTAGGAAGAGGTAATTTATGCCCAAAAAGGGCTGCCCAAGTCTTTTTGGTTACTTTTCTTTTGTTTTATTGCCTGGACTATTTTATTCATTTTCCTAGCTAAGAGTGTGCCCATTTTATTGGGTAAAAGTTCCTTTAGCTATTATGGATCTTTTGGCCGAGTCATTTCTTAGATTCCTAGTGTGGGTCCCACTTTCTCATTTTAACTCAATTTTTGGGTCTTTCTCTAATTATTTCAAATCTTATGTCTAAATTTCCCTATTGACGTTGTTATAAAATATTTTCTAGCATGGCAGTGCTCGAAGGTTATTTGAAGATCAGAGCTCAATTTTAGTAGTTTTGGAGCACTCACGTTTAACTTTGAGGTAGGTTATTGTGTACTTGTTCTTACATTGACATTTCTTTGATAATGTTTCCCATTTATTGGATGTTATTTAGGATTGTGTGTTAAGGGTTAGGATTATCTTCCTTATCGTTTTTTTATTCCAATTTGTGCCTTACGCTAGTTTAGATTTCTGCAATTCTTAGTTTACGTTGGAGCTTCCTTTTTAAGTCTTTAATTTGTGTTGTTTATCTCTTAGGAGTTGTTTCCCTTGTCTTTTTGGGTAGTCAGTTCAATTAAGGCCTTGGAATAAGTATAGGTTGATGCTTAGCTTTTATAGCTTCTTGTTGGGAGTGTTTCTTTAGTTAGGTTCCCTTCCCTGTTGCAGGGACCGTGTGCTTTTTCTTGTTTTGTGAGGTTTTATATTGTTATACTAGTAATTTTAATGAAATCCCTATCCTTTTGTTAGACTTGGATCCTTGGATGAATATTATCCCCATACGATGGAGCTAATTGTTTTATACTTTTGAGTGATTTTATTCCTACAGGAGAGAAAAATCTTGAGTTACTCCTTTGTATGATGATTATTTATGATCCCTTTTACTTCTACATTAGAGTTTTTATACCTTTGTTATCGTTGTTGAGTTAGATAGAGTATTTGGCCCAAGGCTTTGGTCGAGGACCAATTGGATTTCAGGTTAGTTCATCTTCTCTATGAATGCGATGTTTGCAATTTATATTGTTTGTGATCATCAACATTCTTTTGGATGTTAAAGAACAAGTAGATTGTAGCCTACTTGTTCTTAAGCATCCAAACCATCACGTCCCGAGATTACACCTTAGTCATAACACAGTGCTTAGAATCATAAGTGACTCTAAGCTAACCCTTATTACTGGCATAGTCATGAGCAACAAAATATGAACATGTAAAAGAATTAAAATGACTCATCGGAAGAATAATTGTGTAATAGTAGTTCAATATATTTTGTATCAAAGTTTTTGTATATAACAATTGTAATGTGAAATGAATATGAAATAGAGTAGAGTGAATACAACAACTCTAACTAAACTATCTATGAAGCCTATACTAATACTTATTAAAATAAATATATATGAATGTAAATTATATACTATAACTACAAAGTGACTTGAGTGCTCGAAATAAGAGCACTCTTCACCTGCTGGTTTAAAGCTACGATCCAATGCACTAAGATCCTAACGGTAATAACTTGAATCAACATCACATGAAAATATACGCACAAGAGGTATGCAAATCAATACTTTAAATATACTGTATATGTGATATATGCATTATAATTTGTGAAGCCGGACATAATTAATCTGAGACACACAAATGAATATGAAACTAAAATACATCAACTTATGCAATGACCAAGTAGTAAAACATGCAACTGATAGATAATGAAATTGAAATAACTGAATGTAAGGTCAAAGCGATAATCTGAATATCACAACATAAGATTAAATAATAGTCTTTAACAAAGTCATAAAAACCTTTAAAGAAAACATAGTTCTTTTGTGGGAAATTTACCATTAACCGATATAGACCATGTGTTCTATAATATGGAATACGATGTCTTTCCCACACCGGAAAGAGATTTTCCTACTTGCCAAGGTAAGGATCATACATGTTAGGTTAGGTTGATCCACTAGCCATGTCTTCCTAAGATAAATTCTATGGGGGCACGTAGTTAGGGACAAAGGAACTACTTCTAAAGACAACCTCTACCTGCAGTAGGGCTTCCAATCCAAAGTCCTCTCTATGCTAAGTAAAATCACAATGGAATAGACAAAGTCATAATCATATCATAGTAAAAATACTTAGAAAGGCAACAATTTAAACTACAAATTCAATCATAACTTCATATTAGAATAGATTAGAATAGCTCCTTTAAAAACCATAATTTCACAACTTCATTCTTATGAAACTCACTTATATAAGCATCTAAATCTTGATTTCTTTCAAATGTGAGAAAACATTTAACAAATCACTGACACTTTATCTTTAAAGCATGCTTTAGTCATAAATGGTCTTGCAAAATCTATATCTATCTGTCTATCTATCTATATTACCTTAAAATCATGAACTCCTAACTTGAATGTTAAATTACTATAATATTCCTAACTTAGGTTGTGACTTCTCTGATGAATTGTGACTTTCCGATAAGTTGTGACTTTTTTCAAAAGGTTGTGATTTTTTGATGAGTTGTGACTTTTCCAAAGAGTTGTGACTTTTTCAATAAGTTGCGACTTTTCCAAAGGGTTGTGACTTCTCAGAAAGGTCATGGCTTTTCAGATAAGACAAAAAAACACTTGTTGATACTACCCTTTGTTCACTATAAATAAAGGGCCTTCCTCTCATTTTTCAACCACAATTTTTTAAATATTCTACTCTTCTTCTTCTAGAATTTTAAATAATTTCGTATGATTTATTTTCGTTGAGTGAGTTTGAAGTTTAGAGAAATATGAGGTACCACTATTCTGATCAAACAAAAAACACTTGTTCATACTACCCTTTGTTGACTATAAATAGAGGGGCTTCCTCTCATTTTGCAACCCCAGTTTTTTTTAATCTTCTAATCTTCTTCTTATTGCATTCAAAAAAAATTCGTGTGATTTATTGTCCTTGAGTGAGTTCAAAGTTTAGCGGAATATGAGGTACCACTATTCTGATGAAGTAAATCATTCTATATAAGAGGATATGTTTCATAACCTTGAGTACTTGAGGAAAATAATTTTGATGATATAATAATTATTTTTTTGCTTAATATATACATTAGTGTGTAATGTTCCAATATATGAAGTTAACACTATATAGTCTAAATTCATTTGTTTTTGTAAGCAATTTCTCTGGTGATGGAAATATATGCTTCTGAATATCTTTTTCCAAAATTATTAAACTTCTCAAGAGTTGGAGAATTATCACGATTTATTTTTTTGATGCTCAAGACAAAAGAACGACTTTATTATCAATGCTACTTATGTGATTTAGAATGTCAGGAAGTTTGCCTCAAAACAATTATTACTAAATAAACATTGCCCCTTTGTTTTCATTATTTACTATTACTTAATATTTCAGTATTTTAGACGAAGAAAAGTTCATATGATTTTTAATAACACCACTTGAAGTTTGTATTAGTTTAATTATTATTATTATTTATTTATTTATTTAACAACTAATTTTAATGAGATTAATATTTTCATTAATGCAAATCTCTAACTTCAAAATATATTATTTTAAAATGGTATGAGTTCCCTTTTTTTTTAAAAAAAAAAAACCTCACAACAGTTGTGAATATACGTGAATTTATATGAATCATTTCAAATTTATCATTTGCAAAATAAATTTTATATTCAGTAATATGGAATAAACATTTTCATTTTGTCCCTATAATAAATTAAAATGTAATAACTATAAAAGAATAGTAACATTAATTAAAAGTCCTATTTATTTATGTAAGTATAAAATTTATTAGAAAATCAGCTATTTCACATTAATTTTTTAGTTATAACATTATAAATTCTCTTAGATATTACGAACTATTGCAAACGTTATTCACACTCTTTTACATTATTTAGTTATAATATTATGAATTATCCTAGTTAGTACATTAATTATTTCTATCTTTCATCTTTTCTTATATTAACTTTTGACCAATAATTTTTCATATGATAACCACCCCTATATATGTGATAAAACAATGTTGTTATTTTCCTTGGACGAATGATGCTTGGTTGAATAAATTGAAAATCGTGACAAGTATATGAACTATATCTTTGTTGAGTGTAAGATACATAAGTGATTTTATATATATATATAATATTCTTTAATTTGTTTTATTTTCTAGGTAAAAAAAGGTAACTTTTCTCAGTTTACTATTTTATCTATTTTTATTTATTTCATTTTTGATCGACTAATATTTGACTTGATTCACTCGTTTTCCACTTCTAGTCATAAATTATCACTTTCATAAAACATGCATAGATTCATAATCATAATTTATGAGTTCATATGCATAGTTTATATTTATAAAATCGGCAAAGGCATGTGTTTATGTGAAATCAATAAAAATCATGTAATTAAGTTAAATCATGCATAACAAGATTAAATATAATTAATTGAATCACAATGAATTTAACTCGTGGAGAATAGTATAAAACTCCAGATTTCGGGTGAATTAATTTGAAGTAAAATATACATTCTTGAAATACTTCTTAAATAATGCACTTGGTATTTAATGTAAGATTACTTTCTTGAAAATAATGCAATAGAAGAAAAATATACTTTCTTGAAACTCTTCTAAAATAATTCCCTTGAAATTAAAATTAATAATACTTTCTTGAAATACTTCTTCAAAATATTGTACTTAAAATAGAATATTCTTTCTTGAACTCATTATTGAAATACTTCTTTGAAATCTTGAACATATATTCTTTTTGAAATTAATGCATACGAAATACTACGAAAAGGTTTTTAAATAACTTTGATTAGAAAGGGGTCCATGTGGTATAATAAGCATGAACCATGAAACAATAGTATTTAGTGACATGAAGTAAATAATTTTACTAATAAAATCAAGAACCAATCATAAGAGATAATGGGAATTTAAAATAATAAAATTCGGGTAAGAACCCTAATCTTGATCTTAAAAAACATATATTGTAGAAGTAGGGCGCGATGAAGAAAAAACTTCCTCACTTTGATAATATTACATACCTTACAAACTTCATTAATCTTGAAAAAAGAACCCTAACTATAAGAAGAACAATCCAGAAATCCTTTCTTGATATTTTTGAATTAGTTTCTTGAAAATCCTATAGTTAAGTGTTAAGATTTCTATTAATGATTCATTATTATAAGAAGGAATTTTAATTGAAAGGATTAAAATCTTTGTAGATGATTTACCTAAAAGAAGAATCTTGAAAAAAAAATTGATTGAACACTGGGTGAAGAAGAATCTTTAAAATATTTGAAAGAATCTTGCTTGGAAGTCTTAAGCTTTGATTTTTTTAAAGAATTTCATCTTAGGGTTTGAGAGAGCAGAATAAGATGTTAAAAGATTGAAATATAAATTTTTAGGGCTTTATAGAAGTTGAGAATACCGTTTTAAGGTTTTCCAAGTGGTATATGGAAAATAAAATTATCTTTTTTAGAATCTTCCCGCAGCTAAACTGCAACTCGAGTACATTATTTAGTAAAATAGTATAACTCTCTACCCCAGTCTTGGAATAATATAAACTTGGTGGCATTTTAAAGAAGGTTGATCGACCTTTAATTAAATTGACTATGGGCCACCAAAATCTTCATATTTTAAGAAATATGATCGTTTCAGGCTGAACTAAGAAAAATATTATATGGAAACTCTATTGATGAGAAAACATTCAACTCAACTTTGTGTAAGAGAACTATTATTACTTTAATTCATCTTCACATAAATTCCCACACTAAATAATTGACTTTAACACCTATACAAAATAAAGAATCATCAAGTATAAACAACACCTTCACAATCACAAAAAGTATAAATAGCAAACATCAGACTCCTAGAGCATTGGAACTAACCTAGAATCATGTTGATCCTCAACCAAATATTTGGGCCCAAATACTAAAACCAACTCAACAATGATAACAAAAGGAGAAACAACTATAATCAAGAAGCAAAGGGGATCAGAAAGATGCAACATACAAAGATAACTCAAGAGTCTTCTCTCCTACATGAATAAAATCACCCAAAGGTATAATACAACTTGGTCCATCCTACGACAATTATATGCATTGAAAGCTCCAAGTTTTACCAAGTAGTTAGGACTTCATCAAAATTACTAGAATAATAAAAGAGAACCTCACAAAGGAAAAACAACTACACGGTCCCGTCACAACTAAAAGTTTGCGTTATTCCTTTGGCTTACCTACTGGTTGAATGTAGTAGGTGGAATCATGACCTCAGTTTATGGGTTTTGAGAGATTGGTATTATAGATATTGGTTCACCAGTATCATTGATATGTAAGCAAGTGTCTAGTAAAGTCTTATGGATCGGAGTGGAGACATCTGTATTCATTCTCCACGAGGCTATAGGGAAATCTTATGAATTCCATTCTTGATTCCTTATCATGTATTTTTTCTTCGATTAACCTCTAAAACTACTTATTTAGAATCTACATTCTCTTAGATTTTTGGAATGAAGTTTCCGATGGATGTGGATGGGACATCGAATCATACTACTAGGGCTTTGATCCCTCGTTAAGACATCGAGGATTTTTAATGACATCTACATTCCTAGGGGGATGAACTAGTTGTTACCTTGACTGCCCAAGACTAATTGGTCGAAGTCTTGAGTCTCATCATTGTTATACCAAAGGCTCGTGAGCTTCTTGGTACAACTAGTGATTCATAGGCAAGAGTTGAGGTTCTAGGCCACAAGCAGGGTTCCTCGTATGTTTTTTAGTACGCAACCAGGTTTTCGAGTAGGCTACACATACTCCTGCATTATTTATTATAGGGCAGTACATGATTCGGTGATTCATTAGAGTATTGACTTTGCCACTTCATCTAGCATCAGGACACTTATCGTAACAGGGTCTTCTTTTTCCTAAGTGGTTTTTCATGTGATTTTCGTGAAGCAGGCATGAATTTACAGATCCTCAATTAGTGATAAGAGGCCCTTCCATCAGTACAATGGTGATAGGATCTCACCCCGAGGTAAAAATGATCTAAGTTTGGATTATCCTCCCTCTCGACCTACCAGACCAATGGAGAGAGCAACTTAGGTTCCTGGTGGTACTGTCGCAAGTGAGGGTACCTAGAGTGGATAGATTTCACGACAAATTTCTCAGTGTTTTCATTTTGAATATTCAGGTTTTGGGGTTCATTTCATTTAAGGTTGGCCATCTTAACAAGTTGTTTTAGGTGGGAAGTGTTATCATTGTTGAAAGTCTGACAACTTTGCTAAGGCATTTCATAGGAGTTGACCTTTGCTACTACATGGTCAGCCATTTTAAGCCCCTAGGGTCTTGGTAATGTCTGTTAGGGCAAGTCCTCGAGTGTTAGAAGTGGTGCTCCGAGTACTATAATTAGTAAAGCACATGTTCGCTTAGGGGTCAGACACGTTCCATTCAATGCTATTACAAGCAGGTCATGGGCTGAGGTACTAGGTATCGCTAGTATAAGTGTGATCTCATATTTCATTTATCCCTTGATTGCTTATGGGGTGCATATTTGGGGTTTTTATTCCCATATATTTCTATGTGCCTTGTTGTCTACTTGTTGTTTATTGTCAAATCCCTATTTTGTGTTATGTGTTTATGTTTATCCCCTATAGTTGATTTCATTTAGTAGTTGATAGTTTTGGCATTGTTTCTATGTTTGGACTCATTACGAAGTAATACCCTATTCCTTTTTGCTTAACTATCTTGCTCAGGTGAGTTGTTTTTTTTTATATTATGACTGGATTAGCTATGCTGAATGCATTTGTAACTCATTGTCCCCTGGTTAGTTGTTATGACGTTAGTTGCTGAGAGAGTAGTGTGATAAAATGTATGATCTTTGGTTTGTTTGGCTCAAAATTACTTTTATCGATTCTTTCCCTTGCCTAAATCCTATTCCTTGTTCCTTTGTGGAAAGGTTGATGATTTGGTCTTTTTGTCTCTTCATTGTAGGCTTGGTGTCTAAAATTGTTAGTTTAGCCAACGATCAACTCTTTCTAATTATGTAGTGTCGGACGGTTATGTTTGAATTTTTGAGGTTAGAAGGTGTGTAGTTTCGAATGTTATAAGTATGATGATGACTTTGGCTAGAGTTTTTCAATGGAAGGTTTTGTGGGGTTTGTGGGGACTATTGAGCAATACACATATCTTCTATTGATGACTAGTGGGGACGAGTAAGTTTTGAACTAGGGTGTCAACTTTGTTTATTATTGGTTCATTTCGCCAACATATGTCTATAGTTCACATTTATGGACTTCCTGGTTTTTAGCTATCATTGTTTGAGTTCTAGGATATTGTAATGTTCTATTGCAAGCAATACTACTTTCTTGCATTCTAATCACTGTGTAATACCTATGTTTTGTTGGAGTTCCAAAAGGTTGCGTCAATGGTTTAAGAGGTATTAGTTTTGATTTGTATATATGTGGTGCATTCATTAACGACTTTTAAATTTCCATTTTGCTTGAATTGGGAGTTTGTTTAGAAGGCTAATCTTCTGATTGAGTAAAAGTAATTTGTGGATCAACAATGCTCATTTGTTTTAGGATGTGAGGTTTTGTGTTTATCCTCTACCTACCAGTTCAATTTCCCTTTCATTAGGGTGGTTTATTTAGTTTTGCACTCGGTCGATGGTTGTGGATTCATAGTTGTAGTTTCTATTACTTCGGGCTTACAATTTAATGTAATTTTTTTATAAAAGGTCATGAGTAAAAGGTTATCATTGGAGTTGGGCTTTCTATGGTTGCATCTAAAGCTTAATGGTCCCTTGAAGTAGTATTTCAATTTCGAGAGTTTACATTCAGACTTATGTTTTTGGGTTTGAGAGTTGTTGGGGTTGCACTTTGGCCTTGTGTTTTGTGCTGATTCAATTATTATTGTTTTTCCCTCTCTTTGATGTTCATATGGTGCTAGGAATTGTTTGTATGGTCTGATATGCCCAAATTACACTTCCCAGAATAAGTATAAGCGGTCGTTGAAAAATAAAGAATGCATGCTTGTAGGTTGGGGTCGATCTCACGAGCAATATGGTTTAGACTTAAACTTATCTTACAATTATGTCTGTTTAGCCAAACTACACCTAAGAAAAAGTAACAAAGAAGGGGGGGGGGGGGGGGTTTGTAAGTAAAATAACAGATTGTTGGTTTGAATTAATAAGTAACAAGAAACAAGATTCACAATTTAAGCTATCAATATAAGATGGAAACTAGGGTATATGTGTTCCCCACAAACTCTTAACGCAATATTCCTAATAATAGTAATTCTATCCTAGTGTTTAACATGGAAGGCTGATAAGTTAGGTATCCCTAAGTGATTGGTAATCCATGTAGGAACTTTCACCTCGAAACTTGGTAAGTCTACAGGTGTGTGCTTTTCTAACCCTTACGTTTACCCAAGATTAATTCTCGTGTCAATTGAGTTGGGTATTCACCCTCACGTCAACTAATTAAAGTCAAACTATTAGATAGCACCAAATCCTTAACTAAATCTTTGTTTTTAATCATTTTCTCATTCATTACCCCCTTGGTAAGGCAACTAGGAACGAGGCGAGTTCTAACGTTGTGCACCGCTAGAAATACTTTTAAACAAAAAGATTAACAATACTTGCATATACACTTATTCAAGAATTACTTAGTTATTAGTCATACATTGTTAATTGCTCATGGTTCCTACAACCCTAGTTGGGGATTTAGCTACTCATGCTTGAGAGTTCACAATTTAGGATTACTACAAGAAATCATGAACCTACAATTAGAATAGATGGAAACCGAAATCTTGAATTGAAATTCAAAGTTCAAATTGCATAAAACCAATTTCCTGAATTAAATTGCTAAGAGTTTGAAAAATTATTCCAAAAGATAAAAACAAAAGTCTCCATTACGGTCTAACTCCCAAAAAACGAACATAACAACTAATATTTATACTCTTCAAATCCTGAACAGACTAGGAAAAGAAAATAAGAAAAACTAGGTTAGGCACGGTTTTCGATCGACGACACTACCTACCGACCATGGATCAGCTTACGTTCCGTGGTTCACCTTCGTGTTTCAGCAATTAGAAAATATTTCAGGACCTTCAAACGATGGTCCCACCTACGGTCCATGGATTGTACTACCGTCCATCCTTTCCCTCTGCGATTCCAATACTGGAAATCAAGTTTTTGGTAAGAAACGACGGTCGTCCAGGACGGTCCGTCATTCACTCTACGGGGGGTCATTTGCCTCTGTGGTTCCACACTTGGTCAGACATCCTTGAACTCACATCCACAATCCCTCACCTACGGCCCATCAATGGAACTACGGTTTGTGCTTTGGCTCCGTTAATTGCTATTGCTGCCACTTCAGTTCTTTTCTCGCTCAACCGCTTCTGAACCAATTTCCTGCAAAGATTACACTAAACCATTATATCTAATAACAAAACAGCCCAAGACACATACAAACTCTAACTGAAATACATCAAAAATATCGTAAACTCACGGTATATCAACACCCTAAACTTAAACTTGTTGTTTGTCCTCAAGCGACACACTAGAACTCTAAACAACACTCATGTAGAAGCAAACATACAATCTCAAGCAATCACATGACTTTCTAAATCAATTCCATCACTTAGTGCAAATCTTTTCATTTAGGCTCAACAAGCTAACTCGTGCGGATGAAAACATGATATAGACCGACCAATAGATATCACCACATACACTTTCAATAATCACCAAGGTACCAACTCTTCAACAATGTAACTAGTTCCCTCACCTCAAAGAAATCCTTTTTCAAACAACAAATGTGATTTTTAAGCTTAAAGATTCAGTCAACACTCACGCTCAGAAGTGAATTCAAATACAGTTAGTGCTCAATACCATAGGCTTGCCCTTATTTTCACTTCATAAACTCTCCAAACTAGTCACTAGGATCACTATAGGACTTTATTAGCTTGTAATGTAGGCTCAGGGTTAGGTAGGATACATTTCAGTACGTTTAGTGACTTTTCTTCCCTCCTTGACATTACATTTGCTATTTACATCTTTTCTCAACCAATTTAAACATATTTTAATTTTCTGCCCTTTTCCTTGACTTTCTTCATCAAAGATGTGACATGACATTTTCATTCTTCTTTTTCCACTTTTTCTTTTTCTTTTTCTTCTTCTTTTTTTGATTTTTTTTCAGCATCATTAGCACTCTTTTTGTTTCTCTTGAATTTAGTCACATCTTTTTCTATCCTTTTTCCTGTTCTATTCACACCTCTTTTTATACCCTTTTCTTTAAATTTCCTTTTTCACAACTACCATCAATTTATGTGTTTTGCATGAATTGAGGTGCACAATGTTTGGGGTTGGACCAGGGCCGAGATTAAGGTAACTTCTTATTTAGCCACCCTCAACTTAGGCTTTTAGCCTAAGTGAAGGTGAACATGTCTTAGGAGGGACCATGGCCAAAACAATCTTTAAGGGAAGGTGGGTTAGGTGTTTTGAAAGAACTGGTATTCATTAGGCTCAAACATTAGGATCAAAGGGAGCATTTATTTCTTTTGGTTGAATTCGTTTAGGCTTAAGTGGTTTTTTTTGAACAAGGGTCTATGATCATTTCCCAATTTCTACCCTAGATTATCTTAACAGGACTAACGAGGTAAGTTCTAGATTGGCACATTCTTCATGGAAACACAATTTCCTCACACACACTTGACACGTTGTTTCATTATCGAATTATTAAAGCACCTAGTTCAAGTTTTAACTAAAGCAATGCTATCATACTGGTTCCTATCATGTCATTTAAAGATCCAATACATTCAACTAATTAAGCCTATAGATCTAGAACATTTCAAAAATTTCAGACATGTATTAATTTCATGCTCTATGCCATCACGCTTTCTTCTTTTTATGCACTTCAACACACATACAATACTACACATGCCAGTTCAACAGAAAAGTAAAACAGTCCCTTTGGTAAAAAGAACACAAGCAAGAAAACCCCAAGGGAGAGTAATGAGTTGGGTTACCTGTGAAGCAAACTTGTGGCGCATATGCATCAAATACCTATCAAGAGGCGGGTGGGTACGATTTGCCGGAACCCGCTAGAACAACAGTAGGAACTCAATCAGTAGTGCCCTCATCAACAATGGGAACACCATCAGTAGTGCTCCTCGAACCAGATGGGCCAACATCAATCTCACGAACCCGTTATTGTCGCAACTCCTCATCGAAATAGACAACCTCTGGGCTGCCTCCAACTGTTGTCGCTCCCTCTTCTTTTCTCGCTGGGCCTCGTTAGTATCAGAAGTATGACCACCTGAATCATTACGTCCATCATCCGCTCTATACGAGATGCAGTCTCCTCAATAGACCTTTGCATCCATGACCTCATATGCTGCAACAAGGTGGCCATCTAGGTTTCCAGTTTCTGGACTCGGGCCAGAGGTATTAGAGCGGTCCACGAAGGGGGAGTGGCTCTGGATGAGCTCGCAGCCTGAATTTTGGCGATAGAGGGGGGAGCCTATGCATTGGTTGTAGTGGCAGGTATGGAAGTATCCTCAGTCTTTGCCACAACGACCTGGTCAACCTCCCAAACTAAGTCAGCACTTAAAGGAAGAACTACAACTAGTGTACTCTGATGCGAGGCACCGGGTTTTGTATCATCCTGGATCAGCCCGACATCCACGGCCTTGGTCACCTCGACCAATCTATTACTGAACAATATCAGCACATTAGACTCTCTACACAAGCAAAAAATCAGGCTTAGGAAGGACTTTTTGGGTCACCTCAGCTTTCTTCTCTGTATCAACTTTTGGATTTTCAGTAACCTCATTATCATCCCTATCTTTTCCAATCACTCTTTCAACCTCAGAGGGCATGGGGTGATCTATAGTTTGTTTTCCTCCGTGAGTAGTGATAGTCATACAATGCCCATCATTTTTTGGATTTTGGATGGTGTTGCTAGGAAGTGTGCTTGGTTTGTGTGGGTTCATAGTAGCGGATAATTGACTAAACTGCTACTCTAGTTGCTTGATCGACACTGCATGGGCATCAACTTTCTGACCAAGTCCAGGTAAATCATTTCACATCTCCTTCTAATTCTCATCTGTCACATCAAATCTCTTATCATCTTATGTATCATATCGTTAATGTGGGTCATACTGCTACAAGCCACTCTATTACCAGGTGGAACATAGGGCCTAACCTTCTCATTCTTGTTACCATAGTTGTTCTAGTTGTAATTATTATCACGAATTGTAGTTCCCATCCCAGGCATAGTTTCCATCACGGTTGTAGTTGCCATAGTTTCGACCTTGGTTTCCTTAACCTTGGCGCCAATTATTCGAGTTGGAACCTTGGACGTTGGTTCGAAAACCCCCCATCTAATCATTAATCAATTCCACATCCTCCTCATAGTAAAACACCTCAATTGGCGAAGGTGGAGGTCTGGTTAGATAATTTACCGCATTCACTTTTTCTGCATTTCAGTCACATGATATAATACCAAGCCAATTTCTGTCCTCATTTGAGCCATCTCTTCATGAATATCATCATTCCATTGACTTGGTGTAGTTTGGACTGCAAACGTGCTTCTACCAGTATTTGACTTCCTGGTGCTCTATGATTTATTGTTCTGGGAGATCCTCAAAATTGCACTCACCATAAGATCCTCCAGCAATAGTATCTAACACTATCTTTCCATTAATATATTGTCCTCTCTAGTAGTACTCATTCAGTGACTCATCATCTATGCGGTGATTCGGAACATTCCTCATGAATCCAGTGAACTTATCCCATGAACTGCTTACCGACTTTCCACGTAGTGCCGTGAAGTTATTTAGTCTATCATTGAAATTCAACTTCTTGGACAATGGGAATTACCTCACCATGAACACCTTATGTAGTTGGTCCCATGGACATATCAAATTGTATGGTAGCTCATAAAACCACACAGCAGCGTCACTAGTAACCAAAAGTGGGAATACTCTCAAACCTATAACGTTCATATCCAAGTCTAGTTGCCCTGTACTACTCGTACAAACAACTGTAAATTTAGCCATGTGAGCATACGCATCTTCCGAAGGTAACCCAGCGAACAACCCTCTTGCTCTAAGCATTTGCATAAGACTGTTGGTGATAAAAAATGTATGTCCTGGAGGTAGTGGATGGAGAACAATAGACCCATTTGATCCAACCGTGTCATAGTCAACCCTGTAGTGATCACGAAACCTCGGTGCTGGCTCATTTTGCACCATTTCTACATTTCGGTTAGATGACCACCCTGAACCTGAGCGGGTATATTTACAACTCCAGGAGGTTGTAGACCATCTCCATCCCTCTGACCCTCTCTAATGGGATCATTATGTACCTCGAGATTTACACCTCTTCCAACCATTCTTCTCAAAGTTATCCTTAATTCTGGATCGTAGGGCGTCATGGGATTTTCTTGACTCCGTGTGATTGGCATACATTAGATTTGAAACCTGTAGAAAAAAAAAACAAAAACATAAAATCAGGAAATACTTGACTAAAGTTCAGTAATGATGTTAATTTAATCTAAAAGTCATATTCCCCAGCAACGGCGCCCAAATTTAATACGCCCAAATTACATTTCTCGAAAGACGTATAAGCGGCCGTTGCCAAATAAAGAACCCAACTTTTAGGTTGGGGTCGGTCCTGTGAAAAATATGGTTTAGACGTAAACTTAACTCATAATTATCTCTGTTTAGCCAAACTATTTCTATGAAAATGTAACAAATGAGGAGTTTTGTAAGTAAAATAACAGATTGTTTGTTTGAATTAAAAATTGATGTTTGCCGTAATCAATGACACAACTTCCAATTCAAGTGTCTACGATTGTGCAATAGTATAATAACCCAACCAAGGATTGGGGTTGTCCCAAGGGAGTGGTTTTGAGAATTAATAGAAAAATAAAATTTAGCTCTAACTAGTCGTAGCTAAAGATATTAACGAACAAAAACATAGTAAATTAAAAGGGGGTGACATGAAAGTGTCAAATAACAAATGGGGTTTTTGTCACAAGTAGTAAAAATGGGAAAAATTAACAAGAAAATCAAGTATGGGGAAAGTTCTTGGGGTGTGACCGCAATACAAGTTGAGATAAATTGTTGAGTACATGCTTTCGATAGGAAATTTGCAAGATAATAGTGACTAGGCTAAGCTTTAGATGGAAATAAGTTCCCTCTCGGGCAACTTACCCCGTTTCAAATGGTTCCTCTTGGACACCCATTTGCCGCATAAAGACTAGCCTACGCCTTACCCTACTCATTCTCTAGAGTTGAGTCTTAGGATATGGCACTAGGGCTCACTCTCTCAGGCTGAACCTCATGTCGACCGACTCCTTAGGCCATCAATCTAGTGGTCTCGATTTCGTGACCTCTCTCTCGAGCAAGAGGAAAACACATGGGTAGTTTTTTAGTTGCAACTACAAACCCATTAAATTAAACCACAATCACTAGGTGAAATCACCATTAAATTACATCTAACTTATCAGCAAACAAGACCCAACAATAATATCAACAAAATTTGCCAAATCACACCCCAATAATGGGGTTTTTATCCACACATCAAGAAATAACAAAATACACCTAAAATGATACGAAAATCAAATGGGTATAAGGAATTAAACCTTGATTTAAGCAAAGGAAGAAGAATGGAGAAGACCCACTTCCAACTTGGGGAAGATGAAATCCTTCTTTCTTCAAGTCTCCCAAAAACCCTCTCCAAACTTGAGAGAAAATATCCAAAAAAAGTACTATTCTATTGTGAAAATAATAATAATAATTGTTCTCTCCTAAAAATTAATAAAGAGTTTAGTATTTATAGCCATCATAATTTAGTGATGGCGGATAGCTCGGCGAGGTTAGTCGAGTTCGCCGAATGACATGGCGACTCGCCCTTCTCCTGTTTCATTGTTGTTTCGTGCTTGCCTTCAACATCTTCATGTTCTAGACCATTAGATGGTATAGTATTGCTTCGCGGAACTATTCAGTGAAGCGCCGACTGCTCATTTCATTGCCTTTTTATCCTCTTCCTTCAGGGCTTCGCATACTGGAACAAAGGGCGAAATATGTCCCTTTGGCGACTCGCCAAGTGTTCTTGGTGGAGCTCAGCCTTCAGCTTCTTCGTTCTTTTTAGCCTTTTTGTTCCTTTTTCTGCCTAAGTATCCATGTTTCCGCTAAAACTTCAAATACCTTAAACTTAAGAATTTTCATCAAATATTGAGACAAAATAAGCATTCGAGGACACTATTTCTATCAAAATAAAGCCCTAAATGAGTCCAATTTGTGAACTCATCAACACTCCCAACTTAAACTTTTGCTTGTCCTCACGCAAACTTAAGTTCAGCCGTTCAAAAATGGTGTCTCAAACACTGCTACACAAGACTCAATCATGAATGCACACAACAAGACTCAATTTACTTATGCAAGGATCAATTGTGTACTCAAAGATTCAAGTTGTGACACACCATTACCAAAGATTCTCATGCTCGCAATACTTGCTACTTGTGCAAGTTCAAGCTCACACAGAGGTTAATCAATTCAAGATCTGGAATCAGATGCAACGCTCACACTCAAAAAGAGGAACACAATGCATGTTTTCACCCATAGGTTTAGCCTTATTTTCCAATCGACTTTCGATTCGGCTTACTCAAGATCAAAAAGGTCTTTCTAAGGCTTGTAATGGGGATGAGTGCAAAGGTATGGTCATTTGGGCTCAGTGACTTTTCCTCGTGAGATGTGGTATTCTCAAGGCATTCCCTTCTTTTCCTTAATTAATTCTTTTTCTAGTGCTTCTAAGTCAACTTTTTATTCACCTCCATGGATTGCTTGGAAACCTGATTTCCTTCGTACTTTATTCCACATTTTTTTTTAATTGAAAGGGTTCCATTTTTATGCATTACCATGGGTTAAGGGGGACTTTTCTGATTTCTTGATTTCTCCTTTTCCTTTTCACCACACCCCCAACTTAGGCTTTTGGCCTAAGTTGGCTATTTGCTAAACCACAAATCAAGAAGATTATAGGTCACAAAAGAGGTATAAGTCAAATTTGGCTCACACTCTTTAAAGTTGCCTAAGATCATCTCAAGAGGACACCTTTCTAAATCAATCAGACTAACGAGGCAAATTCTAGGTTTATTCATGCATGGATCAAAGCAAGCTAATCACACAAGGCATCAACACTTAAGTCAAACAAGACTACACACTTTTGCTAGTATGCAACGGTCATTACAAGAGAATCACTTCGATAAATGGCTAATCACAACGAGATGCCAAGAGTTCACATATTATTTATGCAACTTCATTTGGTCTCATCGTAGCCGTACATTCATGTTCGTTCAATTGAGAGCACTATTCAAGTCATCGGTATTGATCGAAATTGAGACTCAATTATTTGCAAAAGAACAACCACATTCAACTCACGAGGGGTGGCAAAAATGTGCGAAAAATTCAAAATTTTGCGGAAGGGTCAAAATCTTTTGCAATTAAAAGTAAGTGGAGCCATGACCTCAAACATCAACAAAAAAGCAGTGTAAAAACAATTTTTAAATACAACAACCCAAATGTATACAAAAAAATATGAACAAAAAGTAACACACACATGTGGGCCTCACCCCACCACAAATAAAAACATTTGTCCTCAAATGCAAATTAAATTAAAGATAACGAAAGACAGAGAGGGAGGTAAAAAGGGGGTCTTGGCTAATAGGTTGCTTCATATGTCTGGGTATCAATACCCGGAGTGACCACCAGAAGGGCCAGGCTCCACGGATTCGGTAACAGGTGCTAAGAAAGCTTGCACAGCAGCATCTATCATAATTTCTTCCGTCTCAGTCAGGTCTTCATCTGCAGCTCCCTTTGTCTCTTCATGCATCTCTTTATCAATTTCTACTTCTGACTCATGGTCGGCTATCTGTTTCGCTTTACCCCCATGTCCATTGATTGTCTGATGCATCTCAGGCATGTCTGGACTCTCATATGTTCCAAAGATCATGGACACATCAGCGGCCATTAGGTGGTGTACATCCTTTCGTTGTTCAGCAATGACAGCTTTTAGAGTTGTCACCTCCTCTGTCAACCCATGGTTATGCTCGCACACCACTATCCTGGACACAAGGGAATCAATGGTAGTGTTCAGAGGTGTCACAACATCAGTTAGGGAAATCTAGATCATGCCTGGGACAGAGGCCTCTAGACTAGCAACCCGACGATCAGCAGAAAGGGCCAGTTGTCCCATCTGAAGTAGGGAAGCTTGGGTGAGTGGAAGCCAGGGAGTAGCAGCAGCGGTAGTGGGTCTTGGCGATCGTGCAGTAGCAGAAGAACCTAGAATATCAGCGGGAGTAACAGTGGCAATGGGTATACCTAAAGGCCCAGGGGCTGGAGTAGGCGGAGGTGCCTTTGCAGGTGATGCGTCTATGTTGACTAACTCCACCGATGTTGCCTTCTTCCTTTCTGCTTGATCCTTAAGGTACTCATCTTCGATTCTCCAGTTATCAGTAGAGGCTGTGGGCATCACTTCCACATCGTGTTTGGTATTTCGGGGCACTCGAGCTCGTTTGCATAATTCTGTGATCAAGACTAGGAATGGAAGTGAGGTTCGTCTCTGCCTTGTGCGCATGAGTATATTTGAGGCAATGATTGTACCCAGGTTTATTTGAGTCTCCTCTATGACGCAACCCAAGCAAGCTGCCTTGGTGGGGTGGAGGATCGACTTATTCTGGGACGACATAATTGTGCTACTCATAAAACTAAACCAGAACCGTGTGGCTATGTTTACTTCTTTTTTCTCAATCGGAGCTACTTCCACCAACCACTCTGGAGTCTCATCTGCATTTAGTGGGGCCAACCACTTTTTCATCTCATCCAGCATCTTTGTTCTAATCAAGTACTGGCAGTGATCCCCAATGTTCATGGACATGCCCAAGACTGTGTTGATTTCCTTACTATCACACTTCACCCTCCTATCTCTAACAACCACATAGTCAACTTCTTTGAAGGTTGTTGCTAGTTGCTTTTGCTTGGGTATTAGTGCGCTGTAGAACTCTCTTACCTAGTTTGGAATATAAGGGCCACGGGGTTTTGTGAAGATTTTGAAGTCGTGGTATCTCAGACATTCCATTATCTCTGGGTGCCTGTCTATAACCCCTTCTATGGATAGATGCTTCTCCTCCAAAATTTTCCGCCTTTACTCGATTCATAGATCTGGGTGGAGGTCCTTGCACTGGAGGTGCAACTACCAATGCCTGCACTGGAACTGGAGGTGTAATAGTGGTAGGCTGGTAAATCCTGGCTCTGGATGAATCATTCAGCTTTTTGATTCGCCGTTCGACCCTCTATGCTATTAGCAGATCTTCCTCATTAGAACCGTCACCTTCGCTTTTAGATTGGTTGGGGTCATTTTTGTTGAAGCCATTATTGTCAGAGTTTGCATCTGATAAATCAAGGGTCTTGTGTTTTCCCTTCCCTTTTTCGCCAGTTGTAGAAAGTCTAGAAACTTTGCTTTTGAATGCGTCTGCATCCTTGTTGATTGTAATCCCTTTTGTTTTGCTCTGGGGTGGCTTGCTTCTTCCTACAACTTTAGATATAGCCATTTCTGCAAAGAATTTGGGAGAAGTTAAAACAAATAAATAAAGTTCAGAGGGACTAAATTGCAAATAAATTCATCGAGCAGATCGGTGAGTCGCCGACTTCTTTTGGTGATCAATATTTCTGGCCGAAAGTTACTGAACACTGACTACAATTGGCGTAAATTTAAAGGTGAGATGGAGTCCTTTGGCGAACCGCCAAGTCATTCGGCGAACACTCCACAATTAGAAATTCACTCTTCTTTCATTATTTTCTCTTAGAATTTTGATTAATTATTTTCTTATCTAAAACTTTTCACCCATCTACTTATCTCTAGTTTATGATTTTTACAAGAAAAAAAAATTCACTCAAAAATATGGGGGGGGGGGG
>JAJOOR010009101.1:0-31743 GCA_036250505.1 Solanum acaule
GAAGTTTTCTTCTACCTGGCCGAAAACAATGTCATGTTTGAAGGTATCCTGTTGAAGCCTAGCATGGTCACCCCCGGAGCAGAATGCAAGGAGAGGGCTACCCCAGAACAAGTTGCTGATTATACCCTCAAGCTCCTCCAACGAAGAATTCCCCCTGCTGTCCCTGGAATCATGGCAAGTACCTAAAAAATTCGTAATTACATAACGAGTTTTTTAACTTATATACACTAAGAACTAACTATTTTATTATTGATGATGGTTTGCTATGTACAGTTCTTGTCTGGTGGACAATCTGAAGTGGAAGCTACTCTTAACTTGAACGCGATGAACCAATCTCCCAACCCATGGCACGTATCGTTCTCATATGCTAGAGCCCTTCAGAACACATGCCTCAAGACATGGGGTGGAAGACCAGAAAATGTTCAGGCAGCTCAGGAAGCTTTGCTTACTAGAGCAAGTGCCAACTCTCTCGCACAACTAGGCAAATACACCGGTGAAGGTGAGTCTGAGGAGGCCAAGAAGGGAATGTTTGTGAAAGGATATGTCTACTGAGATATTAGAAAGTATGTACTACTGCATGTTCTCATGATCGAGTTAATTTGCGGTGCATAAAAGCTTATAGCTAGCTCCTCAAGAATATTGTCTTTGTTCATATAACATGTACCTTTAGCAATTATTGACATTCATGCTACTCAGTTTCAGTTTTATGCTATTCATTGAATTCTTCTCCAGATTAACAAGCAGTGTGCTAAATGCCATAAAATCAATTTCTCTGGTGCATATATATTTGTAAACACATTATGTGCCTATCTATGTTTTACGACTTCACTATAATAGCTTAGTTACCGCTAAATGTCTTTTTACAAACAATTAGCACTCTTCATAAATTAACTAACCTTCGTTAAGGCTTTAGCAAAACAAGTTCAACTATGAGATTTACCTATGTAATACTATTATTTTGTACTTCGTTATCAACTTTATTCACTTGATTTAAAGCTCATAGATATTAATAAATTTCCTCGATAATCCAAGAAAATTATATCCACCGCAATAAAAGATAAGTATAACTAATTATAAGATGGAAAATTCTTTTCTCACTGTAGGGAAAAAAAAGTAATTTCGACTCTTTGCTTTTGGCCTTCTTTTAGGAATGGATATACTTAGAATGAGCTTTATTTCACATTCTAAGAGTTTTTGTATTTAACCTTGCATCTCCAAGTTTAATTAAAGTAAGCATAATATTTAAACGTGCCTTTTGATTTTGCCTTATTTCATATTTATGTCTTTGAATTTTGAGTGTACACAAGTAGACACTTATATTTGTGTAAAGTTGAACAAGTAGACATATAAGTCCTACATAACATAATATACATAGGAAACCACGTAGGACACAAATTGCCATGTAGGATGTCACATAAGACAAATGTGTCTATTTGTTCAATTTGTACAAGTTTAAGTGCCTAAATCTGCACACCCAAAGTTAGAAGACATAAATGTCAGTTGAGACTAAGGACCCGTTTGGCCATGCAATATGAATTTATGAGATAAAGTTGAAGTTTTGTTTGGACATATGATTTTGACTTTTTATGTTGTATTTTTCTCATAAACATAAAAATTCCATAAATTGTAAAACTATCAATATTGTCCCAATTGTTTATACAATCTTACCAAATAAACAAAAATTCATAAAATTGCACTATACATTATCACAAAGCTATTCTAAAAACATACAACATTTATTGATCAAACCTTAATTCAATAAAAAAAAAAAATTGAACATAAGTTGTAGTGTTCAAGTTGTTAGTAGCTAAGAAAATTATTTTTGCAATTAATGCCACAGTGATTAGTCTTGTCCACTCAATATAATGATGATTTTCTTTATTATTATGAAACATTGATTTGAATGAAGTTGTAATAAATTTGATAAGAAATAATGAATTTGGTGAATGTAAATGGTAAATTAAGAATTGATTTGAAGTAAAAATAATTTTATATTGGAGAGAATAATCGTTATATGAGATATACACGGTTTAAAAAGTAATAATATGAATTATAAGTTTTATTTACATATGAAACAAATGACTAGTATATATATATAAATTAAATATGAGTTATTTTACAAAATATAAACTTGTGAGTCAATTTTTTGTATTTGAAAAATCTCATGGGAATTTGGGATTTCATCTCATGATATGAAATCAGCGTGAAACCACATGTCCAAACATTAATTTTATCTCATAGCCAAACACCTACTAAGTTAAATAACACGTTTATGTAATAAAAGAAAAGTGTATTTTCCCATATATTTTCCAACTCATGTTGAAGGCCCAGTCATTTGGCCACTATTTCCAGCATGAAATCCCCAACAGCCCATTTTAAGAGCAGTAGCCCAAGAAAGCCCATGTTCATAGTGATATATTAGTCCCACATCGGCTACAATTGAACAAGTAGAAGCAGAAACCACTATAAAACCAGCTCCTGCGCCAACAAACAAAATTACGCAGCCACGCAATGAGCACATAGCGAACAATTCTTTCGCCTTTTACTAAAGAATACCGTGTGCGCGTTGCAAATAGTGGCAAACGCCAATTTTTGGAGGGTTTCTCTTCGTTGAGAACCCCAACAATACTAGTTCAATCTTTTATAAGTTGCTTGTATGTGCAACAAATTAAATACTTAAAAGCTTGCTTTCTACTAATGGGAAAATGATAATGTCGCACATAATTCTTCAAATGGTGGACTAGGTATTTGATTTATACAGCAAGAAACTAACTATATTTGAATAGAAAATAATTTGCGACTTTTTGCGTGAAGTTTGCTTTATTGTCTTCTTATAATTGGTGCTATTAGAGTTTCTCGCTCATGAATCTCGGAAACAGCCTCGCTCATGAAGTTCTTGAGTTGAAGGTCTCTCGGAAACAGCCTCTCTATCTCTACGAGGTAGTGGTAAGGTCTGCGTACACTCTACCCTTCCCAAACCCCACCTAGTGGGATTTCACTGCGGCAATCGAAGTCGAGCATACATACGACGATCTTCATGCGTGAATAGACGGGAGGAAAGAAAGGGCGGACGATCTTCATGCGTGAATAGACGGGAGGAAAGAAAGGGCGGTAGATGATAATGAGAAAGGGCGCCGCGTCCCCAAACCCCACCTAGTGGGATTTCACTGGGTATATTGTTGTTGTTGTTGCTCATGAATCTCGAGAGGTTTACCCCCTAATAGCCTTCAGGTCCTCTTAAACTTTTGTGTTAGAGATGTAAGAGTTGCTACTTGTTGGTTGCTCAAAAGTTTATTTCAAAAAATTTACATATCACCTTTGAAAGACAACAAACATGAGTAATTTGATAGCCAATTAGATATATTTTGAGTAATCATTGAGCTCTAAACTATAAGACCAATGCTTGCAATAATTTATAGAATTGTAAAACATATTATTTCATCTTGTTTCAATTTATGTGACACTTTTCGTTTTTTGAGAATCAAATAATTTAAATTTGATTGGAAATTTGCGCATGAAATTTTTAATTTTTTTGAAATGAAATTTATATATTTGTAAACTACGTAAACAATAATTGACAATTCAAAATAATTAAAAGATATATAAAAAATTCACAGTAAAAAATTAGACTAGTTTAAATTTCAAAATCCGCAAAGTGCCACATAAATTAGGACAAATTAGGCAAAAAAAACAAAAACCCAACTTCCCTTTTTCTTCGGTAAAAGAAGAATAAATAGAAACATTCTATTTGCCTTTTCTTTGTTTAAAATTTATGCTGTGATTCTCAAATTCAATTCTTATATATATATATATATATATTTTCTACTGTTATTTTATATCTATTTCCTTCTCTTTCTCTTTTTCTCTGTTATTATCAATTTTCCAACCAAAGGAGAAAAGAGAAAGAGAGGTTCTTTTTTCTTCAAAAGTTATCATATTAAATTTTCCAGAAAAAACAAAAAAAAAATAATCGATCTTCTTAAATATCATTGTTACGTACATTGTAAGAAATTGGACCATAATTTTTATAAGAAAATACATCCAATTTATTTTTGATAGTGCATGATCATTTCCAATAATATAATGAGATTTTTGGTTTAGAGAAAAAATAAAATGGAGGATCGTGAAGAGAGGATTTATGTATCCGCGAGGTTAAGAACATTGAATGAAAAAGAGAGAAATGATGTTTCTGATTGGGAATGTATGAATGACACAACTATTATCTACAACAATGTTAGCTCTTCCCCATCCGAACGTATAATGTATCCTTCTGCATATACCTTTGGTATGTTCTTACATTTTATTCATATTATTTTTCAGTATTTAATCGAATACATATGCTAATTGTACAAATGATGATAGTTGTTTATATTATGAAGTTTTTGCCATCATTCTGTTTAGATTACTCGAGCTGAGGGTCTTTTGAAACAGCCTCTCTACCTCCACGAGGTAGGGGTAAGGTTTGAGTACACTTTAACCTTCCAGACCCCGCTTATAGGATTACATTGGATATGTTGTTGTTGTAATGTTCAATTTGGAATTCTTAAATGAGGCTTCAGCTTAATGGTATTTGTTTAACTGTGATTGATCAATAGTCAGAGTTTGGGAAGAGTTCTGCTTGTAGCATCAACAAATCCTGTTTTACGATATTATCACATGTTAATCAAGTAAATCACCTAGTTTCTCTGTGTGTACGTTATTGTGTTATTGGTTTATGATTTTGTTTTAGACAGGGTATTTAGCAGTGGTTGCTCGACAAGACAGGTGTATGAAGAAGCAGCTAAAGAAGTTGCTCTTTCGGTTGTCAAAGGATTCAATTGTGAGTAATTTCAGCTGTGTCTGCTTATAGTTTTTGGAACATCTAGTCCATGTCCTGTATTATTAATCGGAAATTATTTATGTATCGACTAGCAAGTGTTCTTGCCTATGGACAAACAAGCAGCGGAAAGACATACACTATGACTGGAATAACTGAATATGCTATAGCAGATATCTACGTATACGTGAACAAGGTAACCAAATGCTACTTCATGATCGATCATTATGTTGTCTGTGCACCACTTCTTATGTTTCAAGAGTTTTGGCTTTGCTCTAATGATCAAAATTTACTACTTGTTGTAGCACACAGAAAGAGACTTTGTTTTGAAGTTTTCTGCTATGGAGATATACAATGAATGTGTCCGAGATCTCCTTAGTGA
Organism: Solanum acaule; assembly: GCA_036250505.1. Classification (NCBI taxonomy): domain Eukaryota; kingdom Viridiplantae; phylum Streptophyta; class Magnoliopsida; order Solanales; family Solanaceae; genus Solanum; species Solanum acaule. The sequence continues at coordinate 5,199 of JAJOOR010009101.1, forward strand.
AGATAACACTCCACTCCGTCTTCTAGATGATCCAGAGGTTAATTAGTTTGATTTACTGATCAACAAAGTTATAGTCATTTTGTGTTCTTTTGTCTCGTTTTAAAATCATGTAGAGTAATTTCAACAGAGAGGGACTGTTATTGAGAAACTCACCGAGGAAACATTGAGGGACTGGAGCCATGTGATTCATCTCCTTTCTATTTGTGAAGGTAAGAGAATGACTAACCATGAATTTATAACATAACCATGGTTTTGAATTTTACAACTAAATGTTGCAGCTCAGAGACAGATTGGGGAGACTTCCTTAAATGAAACAAGCTCCAGATCTCACCAAATCATCAGACTGGTAAAACAGCTGAAATTTCTTGTCTAACAGGCTATGAGCTTTAAAACCACCAGATTTTTGACATATACGTTGTTGCAGACGATTGAAAGTTCTGCTGGTGAGCACATAGGCAGGGACAACGATTCGAGTACCCTTTTAGCTACTGTGGTACGAAAATGTTTCTCTCATGCCGAACAATATAATAATGTACTGAGGTAACAACTGATTGTTTTATCATTTGAACACAGAATTTTGTCGATTTGGCTGGAAGTGAGCGGGCATCTCAGTCATTGTCAGCTGGTACAAGGCTGAAAGAAGGCTGTCACATAAACCGCAGTTTGCTGACCCTGGGCACTGTTATTCGTAAGCTAAGGTTGTTTAATTTTCTAGTCCTAATTGAGTTTGACATGATTATTAAACAGGTCGATAAGAAGGGCTTAAATCCTGTAATGCTTGTGTTGAAGTTGTACATTGTGCATAGCCTTCGCATCAAAATCTTAAATGGAAACCAGATTTAAGCATGACATACCGCCTTTGATCCCTGTCGATGAATTTGGAAAGTGAAACTACTTCAAGTTTTTTGTATACTTGATGCAGCAAGGACAGGACCGGCCACATTCCTTTCCGAGATTCAAAGCTAACACAGTTATTACAGCCATCATTGGGTGGCAACGGTAGAACTGCCATCATCTGTACAATTTGCCCTGCACGAAGTCATGTTGATCAAACAAGGAATACTCTACTGTTTGCAAGTTGTGCCAAGGAAGTAACTACAAATGCCCAAGCGAATATCGTCATGTCAGATAAAACATTAGTGAAGCATTTGCAGAGGGAGTTGGCAAGATTGGAAAGTGAGTTAAGGTATCCCAGAGCTTGCATATTCCCTTCAGATTACGAAGCATTGCTGCAAGAGAAGGACCATCAAATACTACAGGTAATGCATCTTGATGACGCTAATAAGTATTTGCAAACATGTTAAGGTAATCTGTTTTTTGGGAAGGCACAATTTTGGTACAAGCACAAAATAAACGGCATCATATACTAAACTAATATAACAGTTGAAAGTCCAAATTCAATGACGGAAGAAGTATACAGATAATTGAGATTTTCAGATGTACCCTCCATTATATATCTAGGGTGTTAATAGTTGTTTTATTTCGTAAATGAAGCATGTCTATCGTTACCCCTGACATGCTATTTGATGTCTCTCATCGTTTTCGACTTAAATTACAAGTTCATTATCCTGATTATTTTACAAATGCACTGCTGTTTGACATCTTGAATCCTTGATCAATTTTTCCTTCTCCTATAGCTGGAGAAGGAGATAAAGGACTTAATTTTGCAACGAGACATTGCTCAGAGTCAAGTTAAAGATGTGTTGAAGCTGCTTGGGGATGATGTAATACAGGTAGATGGAATTTAATAGACTCTACTAGTTTATATATTTGCTTATTCTATGCTAAAGATACTTTTTTCGCATATTTCACAGGTTGGTTTCGGACACTACCCAAATTTACGTGTGAAGAGATCACCAGATTATCAAAGCCCAATGCAACAGATTTCCATTTTGAGAGACACTCGTTACGTAGATGTTGATGTTAGAGCACGTTCAATTGGACATAGCAGGTGTAACTCTGAGGATCAGTTTATACATGTGCCAGAATTTGACGAAACCATCTTTCGCAACAATGCATTTCCAATGCTATTAGTTGGCAGTTCAAATAATAGCAGAACTGATTCATGTCCGGGATGGGATGAAGCTGAAAAACAAAGTAATGAGACTTCTGAAGATCTATGCAGGGAACTTCATTGCATTGAAACAGACGAATCAAGTATGAAGGGAACACAAGTATTCAATTGTTCACTTCCTGAAGAAAATGGTGGCTTTCCAGCTATACTAACCATTATAAATGGGGAGAGAACGAATCACGGAACAATATCACATCTTGAAAATGGACACAGAAGATCAGTGACATCTCCATACAAGGAAAATGGGGAGTCGAAATCATCACACTTTAAAGAAGACCAAGAATCGGTGTCATCATCATTTTTCAAGGAAGGTAGGAAGTCCAATACAGATACAATGTCATTTCCCTTAGGGATTGGGCAAGCCCTTGAATCACCAAAGTGCAAGGACAACAAAGAGCCTCCCGTGACATTGTTATTAAAAGAAGAGAAAAAATCAGATTGTGTTCATTCCTCAAATGCTCCTCCAGAAAAATTATCCTCACCATGTGATCTTAATGATGATTTATCATGCAATAGAAATTTGAAGTTGTGTAAAAGTACAAGTTGCAAAGCTAGCATAATTACTGATCGATATTCTCCATGCTCAGAGGAATCCAAAAGAACTGATGTTAAGTGTTCTTCAAGAAATGGTTCCACTAATATTGAACTTGAAGTTCCAAAAAGGAAACCTTTAACTGATGAGGAGGTCAAAGATGCTGATGGCGCATGCAATGCAAGGACGAAGAAAATGGATGAGCTTCAACATAAAACTAGTGTCAAAGATTGTCCGGTGAGTACACTCTCTCATCTTAGAAAGCAACTTTTTACATTTCTCTAGTCTTATGTTTTCATATTCCAATCATTCATGCGGGTGGATGACAAAAACTTATATCCTCAGTTTACTGGTTGATACTTCTAGATCCTTAGAGGAAGACCTTTCTTTCACATTTGCTTTTATCTGGAATGAGAAGGTTCCTATCAGAAATATTTCTGCAGATGTCTTCACTTAATAACGGAATCCAATAGAAACTTGCATTTGGTACTGTCAGATGATATTCCTTGAGATTATGATATATGCATTCGTACCGTACCTTGATGGTGCTGACTAGAAGATTACATCCTTCATTTTAACATTATATTGGAGGCGAATCCAGGATTTTTAGTTTATGCGTGCTGGATCACAATTTCTATTACTTACTGGATTCTGGATTATAGGTGCAGCATATGTCCATTGTTTAATGCAGAAATAGAGGGAACCTAATCTTATTTTAATTTGTTAATGATTTATCCTTGTATGTCACAGGTTCAGGAGGCTGAACCAGAACATGATACAACTTCAAAGAGCATGAGAGACGCTGAGCCAGCAGAAGATGATTACAAAAGTCGTTACAGTTGGCCCTCCGAATTCAAGAGACTTCAAAAAGAGATTACTGAACTTTGGCATACTTGTAATGTGTCCTTGGCACACAGATCATACTTCTTCCTTCTCTTCCAAGGTGATTCAACAGATGCTATATATATGGAGGTTGAAATTAGAAGATTAACCTCCCTCAAGGACACATTTTCACGAGGTGAGAAAACCGTTTCCAATGGTAGGACTTTGTCACTTGAGGGAAGGTAATATACTTGAAACTTCATTTCACGGCGTTTCCTTGCAAATAGATGTCATATGAAAATGAATTGTTCATAATTTATCCATTTATATGTATACTTACTTATGATGTCTTTCATTTTCACAGCAAGAAAGATATTCGAGAGGAGAGACGGATACTGAGCAAGCAAATGGAGAAAAAGTTAAGCGAAGCAGAACGAGAAGGGATATATGTTAAGTGGGGAATTGGGATCAATAGCAAAAGAAGAAGGTTACAGTTGGCTGAGAAATTGTGGAGTAAAACAGATGATATGAACCACATTGCAGATAGTGCCTACTTGGTAGCAAAGCTGGCTGGCTTCATGGAGCCAGGAAAAGGTCCTAAAGAGATGTTTGGACTTGATTTTCCAGGATCAAGTACAAGTTACAGTTTCAAAACAGGCCTCAAATCTCTTTTGTAATAATTGCTGATATATATATATATATAGGCTGCCTCATATCTATTTTTCTTTGATTTTAATGTTAGTTGAGCTTAATTTTCTTTTTTGTTATGCTGATTGTAATTAGTTTTAGTTTTGTACATTACTCATAATTGGAGAAAGTGTAACATCCAAATGCCATTTGGCTTAATATATGACCACTCCCTTGGGATAGTCCATTTAGATACTGAAACTAAGCTTTGTTTCGATTCAACTAATAAAGTATTTCAATTTTAGTTATAAGTTTTAGGAAATATCAATTTTCAGCATAGAATCAACTGATGCTAGCTCCCAGCCCAAACAATGGCTTCTCTTTAACGTTGTTTTGACGAATCATTTTGCACGTAAAGCTTTAAATCTCGAAATCCATAATGCAGATCACAATAAATAAATAAATCATGAAACCAGAATCATTTTCATAATCATAATGACACAATACAAATAATGGCTAGATAAGTACCATGATTCTGTAATCACACAACATATTAAGTTTAAATATGAGATAGCCTAATTAGTGGCCTTCTTAGAAGGGAAAATGACAATTTGATCATTTGGAAGGAAATGACAAATAGGGGTAGTTCCAGGCTTAACATTGAGCACTACAAAAGGTAATCCCTTTGGTATCCAAAAAGAAGTATCTTGGTGGCATACTGATAGTGCTTTGACTTTTGTTCCATCAACACCTATCATAGATACCATGAATGTCTTCGTTCTTCCTCCAACATGACAATAATACACAGCGTATGGATAGTTTACTTTGTGGCATACCATGTTATTCCCCTCCGCTATTTGTTCAACTTTTTTCATAGTGTATTTCTGAAATATTTGAGTACTTTCCCCTTGTACCTCTGTTGTAATTGCTTGGATATTGCTTGTTCCTAGCTCGGATAACATGAAATCTACCATCGACTCTAATGAGGTTGCACAAAATTTCTTCTCTTTATGGTGGTCGGGCTCTTCACATATATTGATTGTTTCTTTAATCGTTTGAGCATCCTTTGAATTACTATCGATTGAGAAATGGTTTAGAATTTCTGGTATTTTTTTCGATGAGAAGGGAATGGTTGATTGGTGAGGCAAAAATGGTGCATCATTTTTATCATTGAAAGAGGGAAAGTGGATGATATTTCCTTTCTTCAAGTCGTTTTAAAAAAAGTAAGGTTTGTAAAGAAAATTATTGTGATCGTCTTTCAGCTCACGAATCTCTTTCTCTGTAGCAGCATGATGCCAAGGCCACAGTCCAAAATCGAAGTTACCGAGATATATTTTCCTACTACTATTGGATTTATGATCTACAAAATCAAATTCACAAGCACATTAGGTAGTTATAATAAGTATGATTTTCATGAAAAATAGTTTTTTTTTTTTTCTGAAGAAGTCATTTTATGTCGTATATACAAAATTAAACAAACTTATAATAAACTTGTGTGGGGAAGAACATCTTTAATCACTTTAGGTATTTGAGTGTTGGACAATTTCATTTTCCAATAAACTTCTGGAGACATGGTTGCATGACTTACTACAAAACCAAGCTACATATAAACAAAAATGAACAATTAAATTCAGTATAATTCTCACGTAATTAAACACTTAGTAGAATAGTTGTTGGATATAACAGAGGAGAAAATACATATAGGAGTGGAAGACTTCCATTTCAATAACTTTGCATTCTAACTCTTTAAATCTCCTTGCATCTACTATTCTTCCCCTTCTAATCTTCCCATATGTTGCTCTATCATATTTCTAACTCCCGATCATATATTAAAAGATTTATTTATTCACTAGGACTCTAAATCATTGTATTTCGAGTGGGAGATTATTATATTAATTTTTGATATAAATTATTTTAGATCTACGATTTTGATCCTTCAAACTTAAAAATTATTTTCTTTGATTGTTTTAACAAAACAGATCTGCAATTTCATTTCATTCAACCTTAGTTGTTTGAACTCTAAAGATTTATTGCAATTTGAATGATTTACATTAAAAAACACAAATTTTACATGATCAACTTAGACCAGTGTAATATTTTTTCAATTGTAAAAAAACTCTCATCAAATCCTATGATGCTAGCTAGAAGTTTGGGCGTATTTTTATGTCTATCTAGTTAATCATATAACTTTTGACAAATTTTAACAGTGAGATGAATGAAATTTTTCCCTAGTTATCGGAATAAAGGATCTTATTTAAAATCTTAAAATCTATAACGGGGATAAATCATAAAATTTCCTCACTACAAAATCTGGGGAAAAAAAGTAAAGACTTTCATATATAATAAAACTAGTGATTATTCTAATGGTATATGAAGGTAATTGTTTACATGGTTTGGAAGAAATAGAACACCTAAATTAATTAGTGATGATAAAAGTAAGACGACCCCCTCTGTATTTTTGGTAAACAAGATCATTGTTTTAATAGAATAAAGTATAGTCCAAGTTTCCTTTTATTGAAAACATTTTTAAATTCGGCGTGAATTATTGGTTTCATTGCAAATTATTAAAAATCTTAAAAGTACCTTTTTACTTGACTAATTGAATTTAAATACACCATTGATCTTGCAACATGAGTGAAATACACCCATCAATTCTCATTTAGTTTAGAGGTGTTTTCAACACTTTTCTCGACATTTTATTAAGAGCCACATGCACCTACAAGAGTTTGAGACCACTTGCTATGTCATGTGTCAGATAAGGGTATATCTAAGTTTAGTTAGTCAAGTAAATGAGTGTTTTTATGACTATCAATAATTTGAGAACAAAACTAGCAATGTACATCAAGTATAGAGGTATTTTCAACACTTGTCTATTTAAATATTAAAAAAAATAGAGAATTCATTATTGAAATGGAAGTCTTTAAATGATTCTTCTTTACTCACTCGATGTTTCAATAGAGAAGAAACTATGAAGGCGGACCCATGTTTGAGGAAGGGGTGCACGTGCACCCCTTGACTTCAGAGAAATTTATGTATGTAATGTATGAGTATACACCTAAATGATGCTAATATATTTACTTGTACACTCTTAGACACAAAAGTTGGTGTGGTGCGCTAGTCCAATCCTTCGCTAGCAATGTGTCTCGGTTTGATTTTGGGTCATATCACTGGGTTGAGGATTCTCTTATATATATATATATATAGGATATTAGATAACTGAATTATTTTGGACACATATAGTTCAAGTTAATCCAAAAAAGTTGGCACAATTTGTTGAATCATTTTGCATGTACACTTAAATCTCAAAATATTTCACAAGGATTTAATTAATATATGAAATCCATAATGCAGATCACACAAAAAAATACCATGAAGCCAAATTCATTTCCATAATTATAATGATATCATACAAACAATTGCCTAATTAATGGCCTTTTTAGAAGGGAAAATGACAATTTGATCATTTGGAAGGAAATGACAAATAGGGGTAGTTCCAGGTTTAACATTGAGCACTACAAAAGGTAATCCCTTTGGTGTCCAAAAAGATGTATCTTGGTGGCATACTGATAGTGCTTTCACTTTTGTTCCATCAATACCTATCATAGATACCATGAATGTCTTCGTTCTTCCTCCAACATGACAATAATGCACTGCGTATGGGTAGTTTACTTTGTGGCATACCATGTTTTTTCCATCCGCTATTTCTTTAACTTTTTCCATGATGTATTTTTGAAATACTTGAGTACTTTCCCCTTGTACCTCTGTTGTAATTGCTTGGATATTGTTTGTTCTTAGCTCGGATAACATGAAATCTACCATCGACTCTAATGAAGTTGCACAAAATTTCTTCTCTTTATGGTGGTCTGGCTCTTCACATATATGGATTGTTTCCTTGATTGTTTGAGCATCCTTTGACTTACTATCGATTGAGAAATGGTTTAGAATTTCTGGAAATTTTTTCGATGAGAAGGGAATGGCTGATTGGTGAGGAAAAAATGGTGCATCATTTTTATCATTGAAAGAGGGAAAGTTGATGATATTTCCTTTCTTCAAGTCGTTTTCGAAGAAGTAAGGTTTGTAAAGAAAATTATTGTGATCGTCTTTCAGCTCACGAATCTCTTTCTCTGTAGCAGCATGATGCCAAGGCCACAGTCCAAAATCGAAGTTACCACGATATACTTTCTGATCACTTTTGTAATTATTATCTACAAAATCAAATTGACAAACACTTTAGGTAGTTATAATAATTAAGTATGACTTCCACCCAAAAGTACTGATGGAAGTCATTTTCTTATTTTGAAAATATTTTTCATAAAAAACGACTTATGTCATAAATAATATTTTTCTGGAGAAGTCATTTTATGTCCTATAAACAAAATTAAGTAAACTTATAATAAACCTGTGTGGGGAAGAACATCTTTGATCACTTTAGGTATCTGAGTGTTGGGCAATTTTATTTTCCAATAAACATCCGGAGATATCGCTGCATGACTTACTACAAAAGCAAGCTACATATAAACAAAAACAACCAATTAAATTTTCAATCAGTATAATTTATCATTTAATTAAACAATAAGTAGAATATTAGTTCATGTTTTTCCAATTATGACAGTTTTGATTTGTCAAAGAATATAATTATAGAGAAAGTATGCAACTGTATATGTGGGATATAATAGAGAAATATAATTTTCTTACCCAAAAGAACGAGAGCAAGTAAAGGAACTGAGACTTCATTGAGAAATTTTAGAATTGTTAAAAGGCTTTGGAAATTGGATTGAAAGAAAACAGAAAATATCCTTTATTTATAGGCACAACACCAGTTTAGTGTAAACAGAATAAAATTAGATTTTAGTGATGTTCACATGAATGTTGTTGCATCTGACATCAAAATAGTTATGAAATACATGTTTGGTCATGTTTTTGATAAGACTCTTTTTTTGTTTTTATTCGACTTTATTAAAATAGTGTTAAAATATTTTCTCCCTCCATCCCATTTGATTTAGTTTTATTTAATGGGAAGTTTTGAAATTTGTGGTCTAAACTAAGTGATAAATATTTGTATGTCTATAAATCAGTTTCTTAAGGTAAAATGGGTATTTAAAAATTAAATTGTTACTTAATTTAGAAATATATCATTATTTTTTAAACTTACTAAAAAGGAAAGTAAGTCGTATAAATTGGGGCACAGAGAGTATATATATAATCCTATATAAGAAGTATGTAGGAGAGATGATAAAGTAGACACCACTTTATTGGCATACCTAAGGGTGTTCACGGGTCGATGTCGATCAATTATTTATTAAAATCAACATCAAATTAATAATATATTATGTATATATATTAATAAAAATATGTATATGATTTGTCGATTCGATATAATTATTTCTTTAATTTTCTTAACAAAATTAAATTAACTATTATCTATTTTAAAAATATAAATCAAATCAAAGTCAAATAAAATTGATTTATTTAATAAATTTAATTTGATTTTTCTATTTGAATTTAATTTTATCTGAACAATGAACACTCGTGGACATGTGTGCAAGCATCAAGGTTATTTTACACGTGCACCGCAGGTTTCAAAGTAATTATATCATGTGGACCCACTTAAATTATTATTCCACATCATTAATTTTAGGGGGAATTATGTGGATAAATAAATATGTACTAATTAATTAGTTAATATAACTATAATTTAATTTAATTATCATTCATCATTAACTTACAATTATAATTACATGGCTCACATTTAGAATTTGTATAAATCGGCTCCTAATTGTATAAAATCCAGATTTTGTATATGCTTACCCTAACTTATATATAATTATCATGTTGATACATTTGATTTGTATAAGTTCTGAAAAATTCTTAATTATATAAATACATAATTTGTATATACTTATCTTGTTTGTATATTGGCAAGTGAATTATATAAATGGGAATATCTATAGCAAACGAAACTATAGTAACGTAATAAATAAATTATAGCTAAGGAGGCTTCTTAAATTTAATCTCTTTGCTATAATTTCCTCTAAATTTAACTAATATGCACCAATGATGTATACTTTTTTTCTACAAAAACAATAACTTTGACCAGCAATAATTAGGGGTGTTCGTGGTTTGATTTGGATCAGGTTATTGATTAAAATCGAAACTAAATCAATCTAGTTGCTTTATTAAATTTCTAAAACTAAACCAAATGAAAAAAATAACCATCGGTTTGGTTATTTTCGATTTAGTTTAGATTTTCTAGTTTATTCGGTTTGAAAGTAATAATTTTTGTGAGGACGTGCGTAACTCGATAGACACAAACACCTAGTACATGAACAATCCACAGAAAAGCTATTGTCGGTTCAATTAAGCAATTAAGCAATACTAGAGTTATCATTACACGAACAAAGTGATTCAATTAAGAGAAAGTGTGATTATTTTATATGAAGTAGGGTAGGTAAAAATTGAAATGAATTTTGATGGACTTGAACTTAGGACTGTTATAGTTGGGCTAAATTGTTGGGTTTGAGAAAATGGTAAAGTTAAAGATTTAAGTTAATTAAAATTTAGCAAAATATTTATATTTTATTTATGAATAATATATAAATAAAATATAAATAATTATAAAATTTATATATCTAATTTATCGGTTCGATTTGGTTATTTTTGCAGTTGTTTTTTAGCAAAACCAAAATCAAACCAAATAGTATCGATTTTCAAAATTTAAAACCAAACCTAACCAAATATCAATTTTTTTAATCAGTTTGATTCGAATTGCAGTTCGATCTGATTTTTTAACCATAGCCATGAACAACCTTAGCAATAACAGGTAATTATTTCTTAGCATCCTAGTTTTTTTTTTTTTTAGTTTTTTTTTTAAAATTCTATTATATTGATTTTTGAGATAAATTATTTTAGATCTATCATTTTGATCCTTCAAACTTAAATTATTTTCAATAACGGGGATAAATCATAAAATTTCCTGATCACTACAAAATCTGGGATAAAAGTGATGACCTCCATATATACATAGAGAGAGAGAGCGCTAATGATTACTCGAATGATGTATGAAACTAATTGTTTACATGGTGTGGACGAAATAAAATACCTAAATTAGTGATGATGAAACTCATGAAAGTAAGACGACTCTCCTCTGTATTTTGGGTAAACAAGAACATTGTTTGGGTAGAATAAAGTACGGTCCAAGTTTCTTTATCTCTAAACTCGACGTGAATTATTAGTTTCATTCCAAACTATTAACAGCCTTGGAAGTACCTTTTTACTTGTCTAACTGGATTTAAATACACCTTCGATCTCGCAACATGAGTGAAATACACCCCTAATTCTCGTCAAGTTTTTCTTGACTTTTTATTAAGAGCTCTATGTTCCTTCAATAGTTTGAGACCACTTGCTATGTCATATGACAGATAGCGATTAACTAAGGTTTTAGTTAGTCAAGTAGATGAGTGATTTTATAACAATCAATAATTTGAGGACAAAACTAACAATTTGCGTCAAGTACTTCTCTATTTAAATATTAAAAAGTAGAAATACCTATGAACTTACCTCAAAGTTACTGATTGTGTACGCAATTTTTTTTTATAAATTAGTGTATAATAGTTAAACTCTTTTATAATTTACGCATCCAACTAAGTATTTTTAGCCTATCATGGTCAGAGGTGGCTCATCTCAAGTACATGATCTCTCTAATTTGTCCAGTGCATATGTAATTTTGTGGCATATGTCTAATATAAAATCTAATTGTCAGTATTCATTTAAATAATAATAATTAAAAAAAAACCCTTAGGGCCTGTTTGGAAAGCCACAATGAAATTGGGAATTGGTGTAATTGGTGTAATTACTCTCTTTGTCCTATTTGGTAGACCAAGTAATTACTTGGTAAGAGGGGAATTGGGTGTAATTGAAGGGGTGTAATTACACTCCTCAATTCCCAAGGGAGGGTAAGGAATTGAGTGTAATTACACCATGTAATTACATGAATTTTTTAATATTATCTTTTTAATATATTTTTATTTGGAATACCAAAAGTCACTTCTTTCTTTTTGTCTGGACATTTTTAGTTCTAACAACGGCACAACAACAAACCCTATGCTTCTTCTGTCTTGATTCATTTTACTTTCAAATTTTGATGTCTAGGTAGATTATGTATGAATTTGATCTTTGTATTTTCTCCTGTTAGTTCTTGAGATTAAAATAAATATGAGAATTATTTTTTTTCTTTAATTTTTTATAATAATAATAAATTAGAAAATCGATTTTAACAATCAGTTATACATATTTCCTACAATTACAATCATCTCGTTATGTAATTTTAGGATCTGTTTGGTTTTAATAAATCATGGCTTTAACTGTGTAGTAATATTATTTATTTAAAATCTGATTTATTTTAAAATTTAGCTGAGTAATTACATTCGTTCAATCAAACAGGACAAAGGAAATTACACTGTAATTACACTGTGGCAAACAAACATGCCAACGTAATTACCAGGCTGTGTAATTACTAGGCTGGTAATTACTACCCTAGTAATTATACCAAATCCAATTATCAGGTGGCTTTCCAAACAGACCGTAGAGAATTCATTATTCAAATGGAAGTCTTTCAATGACTTTTCTTTCCTCACTTAATGTTTTTCAATAGATAAGAAACTATGATATGTAACATTCTTGCCTTAGAAAGTAAATAGATTAGAAGTACTCCATTCAGTATGTTGTATTTCGTGATTTAATGTCCTCAGCATAGGCATAGGGGGTGCAATTCATCTTTTGATTAAAAATTCAAATTATTTTTTATAGGATTTATGATTAAAGATTATATGTTTTATTTATACCTTTTTAATATATATTTATGGTTAGCGTATCTGTAATGACCCGGAAGGTCATTTTTAGAAATTTTCGTAAAATTACCATTTTTACCCCTCCCGATATTGGCCCCGAGTCATTTTTAAATGAGTTTTGAAATTGGTTTCAAGCTTCGAGTAAAACAGTTGTGAATTATGTAAGTTTTTAGTTTCAAAAGGCTAAAGTTGTTAAAAAGTGGTTTTTGGTGTCTTTTTTATATCTGAGTGTCTGAATAGAATTCAGTTGATTCCATCAATCCTGGAATGTGGAAATTGGTCTAACAGAGCTGTCGGTTTCAAATTCAGAGTCTTTTGGAGGATTTGAGGTCCTAAGTTGGAAATTTGTGAAATTTTAGCCTTTGTGTTGATTTTGGTCAATAACTCGGATTATAATTCTGAGAGTTCCGTTGGATTTGGAGATGATTTTAAGCCTAGGTGAGGTCTTGGTTGAATTTTCAGAGGTCCCGAGCTTGATTTATCTTTTCAGACGTTATGTTCATTTCTTGTGACTTTCACGAGTTTCCCATCAAGGAGACCTTAGATTCGTGTTTCGATGGTTCCGTTGAGTTTGGAACGTCAAATTTAGTCAAATTATATATATGGTTATTATGTACGGGGTTCCGAACAAATCTCAAGGGTCCTTTCGATGAATTTTTAGATGGCTGTAATTTTCTAGTGTCTGCTATACCTCGCGATCGTGATAGGATATTCACATTCGCGAACCTCGTGTTAGCGAGACCCAGATCTTAAAAGTGAGCGAGGTGAGACTCCAAACCTTCCCAAAAGCGAAGGGCATATTCGCGATTGAGACCTTCATGAAAGCGAAGGCCGAGTTTTGCCATGGTTTACTTTTGCGACATCAGAAGGGGGTTTATGCCTGCCATTTTAGGGTTTTACTGATTTTGAGCTTTGTAAAACCCGTAGAGGCGATTTTGAAGAGATTTCATGTGCTAAATCATTTGGGTAAGACTTGTGACCCTAAAACTTCATTTCCCTTTTATCATTTATGGATTTTAACATCAAAACTTGAGATTTTGATTGGAAAATGGTAAGGTTTTTCAAAAACTTGAGTTTAAAGGTAAAATGGTGATTGTTAACTGATTTTAATTCCTTTTTCGAAATAGTTTTCACCAATGAGTTCCAAATGCATTGGGTAACATTTTCAAGTAAATATTTTTGTATCCAAACCTCAATTTCGGAATTGGGTTCATGAGTTGAATTGATCCATTTTTCAAAGTGAGTGATTTGGGTGTTATTATTTCTGAAATGAGATTGTGATTACTTGATTGAATTATATGTAACACCTTGAAAGTTGGAGAGTTTAAATTACTTTAAATTATTTGATTTTTTAAAAATAACACCTTCTAAGAGATGTTTAGACTGGTGCTTACACTTACAACATAGGAAGGAGTGATCAGCCGATTTTTATATGGACAAGCCGAGATCATCTCACTTAGAAGACGCTTTTCGAATTCTGCAATACATCAAAATCTCACCGGGAAGAGGTTGATTCGACCATCTCACTTGGTGATGGAAGTTCACCCAAGTTGCAGTGCCACAACCTTCGAACTAGGCGTGCCTTCTCCGATTCAATCAGGGGTTTGTCGAGATTATGATTAGACTTTCACTTTATGTCAAACTCTTTTATTGTGTGAGACGTTCTTCTTAAATTTTCGTAGTTTATACTATATTGTGTTGTATGCATGTAAAGTGTCTTGTGTAGTCTCTCGAGGTCTTATACGCCATTGGATCGTGACACTTCTGAATTATAGTATACAAACACACTGCACGCCATGGTCAGTGTTTTGGAAGCATTTACCACTGTACAAATACACATCACTGGTCAGTACCAGGGTTAAATTTACCTCAAAATTCTATAATTATTGTTGCAGTCATGATGACAATGAAATGGACAGACTCCATCGGATATAAGTAGGGATAAAATGACTTATGGACAGGGCTGGAAATGTAAGTAAGAATTAAATTTAATTTTAAGGGAAGTATGTCATGTAAAATTAGTTGTTTCGGGTTGTTCATGAATGTCGATGTTGGAAAACTATATGCACAGCGTAAGCATATCAGAATCATACAACTTACATGAATAATAGACAACACATTGTTTATGCTAGAACAAGTACAATCATGTTAGAGCATATAAGCTTTCTGAATTTAATTTCAGAATTACCTCTTGAAGCGTGAGCAGATACCTTCAAGTGAATTCACAAGCTAGTTGACAAGCTAGAACCTTCAAAGCAAATCCACAAGCTAGTCCACAAACTGGACCACAGTTCTGCGGTCTTCTACAGTGATCTCAAGTTCACTTCCGAACTCTCTCAATACTTTGGTGGGCAAGTATTTTATAGAAAAGTTATCTTCTTTCAAGGGTTAGAAGAATCTCTATTTATTGAGATTTCTTCCTAGTCCAAGGAGAAGGAATGTCATGTCTTTCCTTTAGAATAGAAAAAAACATGTACATCTCCTCTTCCTTAGAATAGAAAAAGTCATGTCCTCCTCCCTTTCCATAGAATAGAAAAAAGTGATATACTTCTCCCTTGCCTTAGAATGGAGAAAGACACATACTTCTCCCTTTCCTTAGAATAGAGAAAGACACATACTTCTCCCTTTTCCCTTTAGAATAGACTCTAAGTTCTAGTTAAATATGGGCACGGTATGGACGACAGAATTAACTACTGAGGCTTTCTATTATGGAAATAATTCTAAATAATTAATTTGAATTATTCTTACCATAATAAATTACAATCATTTCACTAGAAATTCGTAATTGTACTCCTCTATTTATATTTCGAAATTCTCCATTAAACACATATGTAATTCTCCATGTTAAGATTACAGATATTAATCAATAAATTAAATTACTGACGAACTTAATTCAATGATCAATTTCCTTTAGAGCACTACTTAACTTATTTCATGTGCCGGATTCATAAATCCACTTGCAAGGTTTGACACGATGAAAATTTTTAAGCTTCTCAAAAAGGCATATCATCAATCTCTATATCGAGACATGGATTCCGTCAACTAACTTATTATTTTACCAATATATATATTATCATCATCCAATCTACCAGGTATATTGACCCATCTTAGAATCTCACCTATTAATAAATCAAAACGATAATTAGCATATACATATCATTATAGTTATATCAGGATTAAGAATATAAGTACATTTAATAGTTTAGAGAATATGCTTTTGTCAGTCAGTGTAAAGCAACTATCTCTACTCGATCTCGTTCAATACATACAAAATGCACTAGCACAAGAAGTTGGAACTATATCATTCCCATAATCAAGATAAATTACATATAATTTTGTGCTACAATTGTACCGATGGCATGTCCAATTCCCATCTTAGATTGTGAACAAAAAAATTTATACTTATAAGAACCGATGATTTAATCCTCTGTGTATAAGCTTAAACTCTATACACTAAATCATCTACTATATAAGTAAATAGACACCATAAATGAATATATGATATATTTAAAATGAATATATAATTATTCTATAATAAATACTATATCTAAACACATTGTTAATAGTATATATCTCAACAATCTCCCACTTAGACTTTTAACTATCACGTTTGTTATAATGTACTATATCTAAATGCATGGTTAATAGTATATACCCTAACAATCTCCCATTAAGATATTTAATCTTGAAAATTGTTAGAATACTATTTCTAAACACATGATTAATAGTATATATACCCTAACAGTCGAATATGTTAGGAAGGGAAGCAGGAGATTTTAGAAGCAATGATATTTGACGCCATACATGTATGGTTGAAGGGATTCGGGGTGGTGTTGTGGGAAACTTCAAAGGCAGCGGAGGCAACTTCAAAGGAAGTGAATGGGAACTTGCCAAGGCCAGCCGAAACAGAAATTTCGCAGAAGGAGGGTTTGAGAGAAAATCGTGGGGAATTAAAAGTAAGAAACGGGGAGGGAGGAGATTGATACAGAAGCATACCTGGATAGTTCAGAGGCGTGTGCTGATTTTCTGATAGCTACGAAGGCGACAGATTTGGGTGTGATAGTGCGAACAATTCAAAATCAGTGGAGCCATACAATTAAATCTCAAAAATATTTGATAAGGTTTTAATCAATATATGAAAGCCATAATGCAGATCACACAAAAAAATACCATGAACCCCATATTCATTTCCATAATTATAATGATATCATACAAATAATAGCCTAATTAGAGGCCTCTTTAGAAGGGAAAATGACAATTTGATCATTTAAAAGTAAATGACAAATAGGGGTAGTTCCAGGCTTAACATTGAGCACTACAAAAGGTAATCCCTTTGGGGTCCAAAAAGATGTATCTTGGTGGCATACTGATAGCGCTTTAACTTTTGTTCCATGAACACCTATCATAGATACCATGAATGTCTTCGTTCTTCTTCCAACATGACAATAATGCACAACGTATGGGTAGTTTACTTTGTGGCATACCATGTTATTCCCATCCGCTATTTCTTCAACTTTTTCCATAGTGTATTTCTGAAATATTTGAGTACTTTCCCCTTCTACCTCTATTGTAATTGCTTAGATATTGTTTGTTCCTAGCTCGGATAACATGAAATCTACCATCGACTCCAATGAGGTTGCACAAAATTTCTTCTCTTTATGGAGATCTGGCTCTTCACATAAATCTGTTAGTTTTAGTAAGACTGATGACAGATAACACAATGAAGACAATGTCTAGTTTGCTACAGAAAGGAAAGCAGGATAATATAAGGAATTTAAATGTGAAGAAGACTAAGAGAAAAACTTATGGAGAGAGTTGTATTTCAGTAAAAAGAACCAAAAATACATAAACATACAATTAAAGAAACTGAAATAGATCATGGTCCTACTTTTAAGTCATGGTGTTAACCATGGTAACTACCCCTACAATAATTGAAAAAAGAAATACAGGAAACTTAGATATAGACCCTGCAGTCCTAAAGCAACTAACTAATACTCCTCCTTGCATTAGGAGCTGCAAATTCCAAGTTGTTGCCTTAGGAATTCAAACTTGCTGACAAGAAGATATTTCGTAAATACATCTGCTAGCTGATCTTCAGATTTGCAGTAAACAATAATCACTTCCCCTTTTTTCTGCACATCCCTCAAGAAAAAAAGCTTGATGTTGAAGTGTTTAGTCTTCCCATAGAACACCGGATTATGCGAAATGGCTGTTGCAGCTTGATTATCAACATGAACCTCAGTATTAACTTTTTGCTCCATATGCAAATCAGAAAGTATTTTTCTCAGCCATAAGGTTTGATTTACTGCTGTAGTTGCAGCAATGAATTCAGCCTCTGTCGTGGATTGTGACACAATTTCCTTTTTTTTAAAGAGAAAATCCCTGATCCCAGACTGAAACAATATCCTGATGTACTTTTCATGTCATCAATGGATCCAGCCCAATCACTGTCTGAGAATCCATGCAACTTGAAAGTCTCACACTTCTTGAATTTGACACCATATTCAACAGTACCTTTAATGTATCTTATAATTCTTTTTGCTGCTCGCAAATGCATTTCAGTAGCACAATGCATAAATCTAGATAAAAGACTTACAACAAATAGAATATCCGGCCTTGTAGCAGTGAGATACATCAAACATCCAATTAAGCTTCTGAAATTTCCTTCTTCAATTTGATCAGTTCCATTCTCTTTGCTTAACTTCTCTTTTGGATTCATTGGTGTGGTTGTTGCCTTGCAATTTTCCATATGAAATTTCTTAAGTATCTCTCCAGCATACTTCTTTTGACAGATAAAAATTTCATCACAGCCTTGCTTGATTTCCATTTCCAGAAAGTATGTCATTAACCCCAAGTCTGTCATTTCAAAGACTTGCATCATTTCCTTCTTAAACTCTTCAGCCAACCACACATTGTTTCCTGTCACCAAGAGATCATCAACATAAAGGGAAACAATGAGAAGATCAGTTCCTTTATGTTTGACATAAAGAGTAACTTCAGATACACTTCGTACAAACCCCAAACTGATCATCAATCCTGCTATACCAAGCTCTTGGAGCTTGTTTTAAGCCATAAAGAGCCTTTTTAAACAGACATACTTTTTCTTCTTTTCCTTTCTCAAAGAAACCCTCGGGCTGCTCTACATAGATTTCTTCCAATCGTACACCATTTAAAAAGGCAGATTTCACATCTAGCTGGAACACTTTCCAACCCTTTTGTGCTGCTATTGATAGCAACAATCTAATGGTATCCAATCGGGCTACTGGAGCAAAGGTGTACGAGTAATCAACACCAAATATTTGGGCATATCCCTTGACAACAAGCTTAGCCTTGTATTTACTGATAGAACCATCAGAATTGAGCTTGGTTCTAAACATCAATTTTACTCCAATGACTTTCCTATCTTTCGGAAGAAGTCGGTCAACTAACTCCCAAATTTTTTTTTCTTGATCATTAGCATCTCCTGCTCCATGGCGTTTCTCCATTTTTTATCTTGAAGTGCTTCATCATGCCCTGCAGGCTCACAAACTGCCACATTACTTTGTTGGTAGATGTCAGAGAGTAGTCTTGTACCTCTAATTCGAAGATTATCCACCAACTCATTTTTCCAGTGATCAGATGCCTGCTCCTCTGAAGCTTTGACTGAAAGTTGATTGTCCTTCCAGTCCCATATCTCTTCCTCAGCAAAGTGCACATCTCTACTGACAATCATCTTCCCTGTTTGGGGATTATATACTTTGTAGGCCTTGGAGGATGAGCTATAACCCACAAATATTCCAGGAAGTGACTTCTTGTCAAGTTTGTCTCTTTTAACCTGTGGCACATGGAAGAAACAAACACAACCAAATACTTTAATGAAGCTTTTGTATCCATTCCAAGCCTCGAATGGAGTTTTATTTAGCAATACTTTAGTAGGAAGCCGATTTTGGAGAAATACTGCCGTATTAGCTGCCTCAGCCCAAAAACTTTTCGGCAACTCTTTTTCATGCAACATGCACCGCGACATCTCCATTATATATCTGTTTCTCCTTTCACTAACTCCATTTTGTTGCGGAGTATATATAGAAGTAAGCTGATGAGTAATACCTGTTTCCTCACAAAATTTGTTAAATTCTTCAGAATTATACTCTTTTCCATTGTCAGACCGCAGAGATTGGATTCTGTAACCACTTTGATTTTCCACCATCTTCTTGAACTTCAAGAAAATTCCAGCCACTTCTAATTTATATTTCATAAAAAAAATCCAGTAGAATCTTGTATAGTTGTCAATGAATATAACATAGTATAGACTACCGTTAAGGGATGGTGTTCTTTGAGGTCCTGCAACATTTGTGTGAATCAGTTGCAACCTTTGAGAAGTCCGTCATGTTGCTTTAGGAAATGACTTCCTATTCTGCTTATCAAATTGACAAGCTTGACAACTTGGTAAGTGATCAACTAGAGTTGGTAGTCCTTTTGTCATATCTTCCTTCTCCAGCAATAATAGTGCTTGTAGATGACAATGGCCAAGTCTCTTGTGCCAGATTTCTGTTACACTTGCCTTCATGGAATAAGCTAGTTGCTCTTTCTCTGTTGGATCAAAGGAAAAACCCCTTCCTCTCATCTTCACCTTGAAAATTTCATTTCCAGTAGTATCACTGCTTTGACAGTGATGATCTTCGAAGAAAACCCTGAATCCTTTTTCCATCAAATGTCCTACGCTTAGTAAATTCTGATCAATTTTAGGAACATGAAGAACCTCTTGAAATTTTCTTTGTGCCAGTGCTCGTCTTGATATCTATGGTTCTAATTCCTATGACAGGAAGGTGATCTCCATTTCCTATCCGAACCTTGGAAATTTCAGTGGGCTTCAATTCCTTGAATAAACTCTCGTCATGAGTCATGTGGTTAGTGCAACCACTATCAATTAACCAAGAATCTGTTGAGCTCTTACTTGAAAAACATGTTGCAACAAAAAGATGATCCTCTTCTTTTTGATCAGCAACTTGAGCATTTCCTTCCTCCTGCAGGGCTTATTCTTGCAAATCACTGCTTCGTGTCCAAGCTTATTGCATTTCTTACATTTAGCATCAGGTCTCCTCCAGCACTTGAATGGTGCATGGCCTTTTCTTCCACAATGGTGACAAGGGGGATAACTTTTCTTCGCGCTTCCTCCCTTAGTTTTGTTGTTGGCTGATGTTTCTCCTTCACACACTGCTTGATTCTTTTTCTTCTTCTGAATTTTGTTAACCTGATGCTTACTGACAAGAGCCCCTTCTGTTGTAACCTCCAGTCTCATGAGTCTTCTTTGCTCTTGAGCTTTCAGGGAATTGAGCAACTCTGTCAAACTAATATTTGACAAATCCTTAGTATTTTCTAAGGTTGTAATTGTTGCTTCATACTTTCAGGAACTGTTACAAGGATCTTCTCAACAATTCTCGAGTCTGAAAATGTAGAGCCGAGTAGCCTCACCTTATTTGCAATATTTAGACGTCTATCTGAATATTCCTTCACTGTTTCAGATTCCTTCATATTTTGCAATTCAAACTCCCTAATTAAGTTTAAAACTTGCATACCTTTTATTCTCTCATCTCCAGAATACTCTTCCTTGAGATTATCCCATACTTCTTTAGCAGTTTTCAGAGGCATTATTCGCGTGAAAACTGTTGACGATACAGCAGCAAATAAACATGCCTTGGCATTCGATTTCTTTGTCTTCTTTTCCTTGTGTGCTTTAATCTGAGCAATGGTAGGATTATTTGGTAGGGCTGGAATATCGTAATCCTCTTCCACAGCTTCCCAAAGATCCAAAGCATCCAAGTACGTCTCCATTCGTACTGCCCAAATCTGATAATTATCTCCATCAAAGACCGGCGGAGCAATTGGTGAGAAACTTGCTTCAGCATCCATGGCTTCTCCAACTCGAATACCAACTGTTAGTTTTAGTAAGACTGATGACGGATAACACAATGAAGACAATGTCTAGTTTGCTACAGAAAGGAAAGCAAGATAATACAAGGAATTTAAATATGAAGAAGACTAAGAGAAAAGCTTATGGAGAGAGTTGTATTTCAGTAAAAAGAAACAAAAATACATAAACATACAATTAAAGAAACTGAAATAGATCATGGTCCTACTTTTAAGTCATGGTGCTAACCATGGTAACTACCCCTAAAATAACTGAAAAAAGAAATACAGGAAACTTAGAAATAGACCCTGCAGTCCTAAAGCAACTAACTAATAAAATCAATTGTTTCCTTGATTATTTGAGCATCCTTTGACTTACTATTGATTGAGAAATGGTTTAGAATTTCTAGGATTTTTTCGATGGGAAGGCAATAGTTGAATGGCGAGGCAAAAATGGTGCATCATTTTTATGTTTCAAAGAGGGAAAGTTTATGATATTTCCTTTTTTCAAGTCGTTTTCGAAGAAGTAAGGTTTGTAAAGAAAATTATTGTTATCGTCTTTCAGCTCACGAATCTCTTCCTCTGTACCGGTATGATGCCAAGGCCACACTCCATAATCGAAGTTACCACGGTACACTTTCTGATTACGGTTGGAATTATGATCTACAAAAATCAAATGGCAAACACATCAAGTACTTATAATAAGTATAGCTTCCCCCAAAAGTGACGGAAGTCATTTTCCTATTTTCAAAATAATTTTCATATAAAAAAAAGGCTTATGTCCTGTCAAATACAGATATAACTTTTTTTTCATGAAAAATAGTATTGTATTATTTTTTTAGAGAAGTCATTTCATGTCATATATACAAATTATACTCTCATAACGTTAAAACTATATGTGTGGAGTTGAAGAAAAATGGGAAAGAACATCTTTGATCACTTTAGGCATCTGAGTGTTGGGCAATTTTATTTTCCTATAAACTTCTGGAGATATCGCTGCATGACTAACTACAAAATCAAGCTATATATATAGAGAAATAAACAATTAAATTTTTAATCAGTATAATTCCTCATGTAACTAAAAAAGGGAAAAGGCTCAATATGTCATCGAATTTTGCGAAAAAACTCATTTATGTCATTCGTTAAAAGATTGGTTCATCTATGACATTGTCGTTTGAGAAAAAACTTATTCATTTCATTATTTTTTAACTCCGACTTTGCAAAACCATTTTTATCTCAACAAGACCCCTAAACAACTTTTAACATTTTTCGATTGAAGCTTTTGATCAAATGTAATCTTTTTGCTTCTTCTTCCTCAAGAACATATGAAGAACATCATGAACTCTCAAATTTCCAACTTCTTCATTTCTTCACGAAATCACCTCAAACTTCAAGAGTAGTTTTCCTCCAAACTAGATATCAAACTCAATATCTTTTGAGCTTGAATTCAACCTAACTCAACAAGACCTACTTGAAATTTCTTCAAAACTTTAACATCCTTTAATGGTAGAAGTTTCTTCACAACCCTAAATCACTTGAAATTTCGGATATAGATTCAAAAAAATACTAGGGAACAAAGATCTAATGTCAAAACAACAACCAAAACACGAATCAAAGCAAAATTTCAGATTTTGGGATTCCGCTTTTTTGGAATTTTTTAAATACGGACGGATTTTCTTAACTCCACAAATGATTTTAAATTTTTTCTTTTTAAAAATATAATGACGTGACCGAAATTTAAGGTGATTTCATGAAGAATTGAAGAAGTTGAAAATTTGGGAGTTCTTGATGTTGTTCATGTGTTCTTGAGGAAGAAGAAACAAAAGAGTACATCTGATTCAAAAACCACAATTGAAAAGTGATAAAAGTTGTTTGAGGATCTTGTTGAGGTAAAAATGGTTTTGCAAAATTGGAGTTAAAAATAATGGCATAAATGATCCTTTTTCTAAAACAACAATAACATAGATGAGCAAACTTTTTAATAGATGACATAAATGAACCTTTTTTCTCAAAGTTCAATGAGTCTTTCCCATTAAATAATAAGTAGGATATTAGTTCATATTTTTCCTATTACGACTACTTTGATTTGTCAAAGAATATAATTATAGAGAAAGTATACAACTATATATGTGGGATATAATAGAGAAAACATCATATATCATATATTATTATTATTATTATTATTATTATTATTATTAAGGGAAAAGGGCCAAAAACATCCTTGGACTATCTGAAAAGGTTCAAATATACCCCTCGTTCATGTATTGGGTTAAAAATACCCTTCCGTTTATCTTTTGGTTCATTTTTACCCTTAAAAACTAACAGCCCTTTTTTTTAGTTATTATTATTATTGTTATTTATTACATGGTATATTCCTATTGGACAAAATCAAATACCTAACCCTTCAATTTTTTTCAACTTGCCCCGACACATATCCACAAGGCCATGACACAAATCCAACTAAAAGACCATCAAAAGAAATAAAAAAATACCATCTCCCTCCCTCGTTAATGTTCTTACATTTTCGAACTTAGTATAATCAACAACAAGTTTCATTAATGTACGTTAATGAAGTAAATTGGGACCAATTTTATTTTCGTTTTTTGACTGATTTTGGTGTTGTTTATTATCAAATTTTGATTCAGTTTGTTTTAATCTCATTTAACTTGTTTTTTGCTGTTGTGTATTTTATTTTATTTTTACAGTTTTGGTGTTTTTTTTTTTTTGTTGAGTTTAGTTGTTGTTAGGTGCAGCTTTGAAGCTGTTTTGTTCCAAGTTTTGTGTTGTTTTCGATAGTTTTAAGTGCAGTTTTTTTGCTGCAATTATGGGGAAGACATTAATGAGTTACCAGGAAGAAAAAACAGGTTATTAGGTTTTAAGGAAGAAAGAAATATATCTTTTTGTTGGGTTTGGGTCATGGGTTGGGCGGGTTAAAAAAATTGATGGATTGGGACTTGATTTTATTCAATAGGAAGACACCACATAATAAAAAAAATAATTATAATAATTTAAAAGAAGGTTGTTAATGTTAAGGGTAAAAATAACCCAAAAGGTAGACTGAAGGGTATTTTTAACCCAATACATAAACGAGGAGTATATTTGAACCTTTTCAGATAGATGAAGGGTATTTTTGGCCCTTTTCCGTATTATTAATTAAAAGTGGGAATCTCCTACTTTCAAAATCGAATTACCATTTTACCTTTTTACTAAATAAAAATATCTAAGCTAATTAATAATAATAATTAAATTGTTACACAATTGCTTGCACCCTAATGTAATAAATAAAATATCTACTCTAATTAAATTGGAATATTTTAATTATCACACAATTACAGCACCCTATATTCAATGTTTTAGAATTGCTAGCTTTTTAATCTTCCTTAAACTGTTCTCTATTCAATATTTTGGTTTCTTTTCAACTTCCTTAACATTATTTTTCAATTTTTTATATCAATTTAATGTTTTGGTGTTCTACTTTAATATTTCATAGAATCAAATCGAAATGGCCCTTTACAATTTACACAATAAGCCTCTTCATTGCTAAATAAATAGGAGAATCAGAAGAGTTGCATTGAGTAATTGAACGTAGACTAATTAACTAAAAATGTTAAATACATGAATAAAAAGGTTCAAGGGATGCACATCAGAAAAAATCAATAAATAGGCAAGATATTATCCCTCAATTCTTACTAATTTTCATCTTCTTCTTTGTTCTTGTAAAAAAAAAAAACCCAATAATTTTATAGGATGAGAAGTATCGCGAGGCTAGAAGTGTTGGAGTCTAGAATTTGTTTGCCATTCAAATCCAACTTCGCTAACCGTCTCACTGCCTCTTCTTGTTAGGTTTTAATGCGTTTTAACGCACAATCTTTATATATCATTGTTTTTAGACACATATTATTAAAGAGAGAATTGATTTGTCTTTAATTTACTTATTCTCCAACACGTAAATAAAAAGATTATCGAAGGACGTGAAAATTAAAATTGTTTATAGAGCATTTTTTTCTCCATCAATGCCATTAGTAAGACTTAAGAGAGAAGTTAAGAAAAGGAAAAGAGAGATGGTTGCAAATTTGATTGCACGAAAGTTTGTCTTTTATTTACTTTGTGACCTGTGACAGTTTTACAAAATCAGAAGCTTTACTATAGTTGGTATCTCAAGAGTACTTTTGGTAATGTTTATAAATGCACATTTATTTCACATTCTCAATCAGTTTTCTCTAATTAACATTTGTATTTATAACAGACTCCTTTTGTATTCAATATTTTTGGTCACCTACAGCTTTACACACTTAGACTATTCGGAAAAATGAACTTGTATTTTCCACAGTTACGTTTTTTATTACTCATGATACCAATATATATTCAAAATGAGTCTACACAAATTAACATGGGGTAAAGTACTAGTATCATTAAAAGTGAAATTACCATTTTATCTCTATACTAAATAAAATTATTATAAAAATCTAATTAATTAATTATTATATCTTCTTATACTAAGTATTAAAGTGGGAAAATGTTAAGTCAAAAGTTGATAATAATAATTTTAAAAAATACCAATTGAACATTGATGGACTCATTATCCTTTATATATACATTATTTCTAATGTTTTTGTACTGCCCAAATTGGAGTAGTAAATTTGTACAATCTATGCAATGGGGTAGGGAAGATGTGGGGCAAGAAGGGTTTAAGGCTGGGAGGAGGGGGGGGGGGGGGGGAGTTTAAGGTTGTGCGAGGTGGGATATTGGAATGCAAGA
>JAJOOR010009103.1:0-27429 GCA_036250505.1 Solanum acaule
AACAGAAAAAATCATTTGAAAATACCAAAGAGGATTCGGGGTTCAATTTACACTTCGAGAAGGGTTTAAGCATTCAAAGTGTCCGCTAACATGCGGTTGACCTGCGACTTGACTAAAATATATTTGACTATTTTTAAGAAAATGATTTAACTTAAAAATAATAATTTATAATATTTGATTAACTTTAAGAAAATAACTAAATAAATGACACATTTTATATTATTTTATTTTTTAGAGAAAGGGATCCAAAATGGAACATTTGACTCGAAATACAAGTAATTAGAATTTTAATAAAACTAGATTAATTAGAATTTATTTAAGTCATTTTTGAAATAATAATTTAAACCTATTTAATAAATTAGAGCATAAAAATCATTTTTTTATTTATTAATTGACTAAGTTTTTTGAGAAAATGACTAAGTAAGAGAAAGCCATTTTTTAAAGTTTATTGAAGAAAAATACTTAAACTTAAAACCATTTTAAAATAAAATGTGATCAAGTGAAGTGGCCTTAAAACATATCTTCTTAAGAACAAAGATTTAACTTAATTAAAATATAAAATTCGACCAATATTTGATTAATAAAATAAGTGAACACGACAAGTGAAATGTATTAAAATAAACCGAAACGACCAAAATGACTCGTCTTTTTGGGGAATCTAATTAAGTTATTTAAAGTTAGAGTTAAATAAAATTAGTCAACACATAATCAAACAATTAGAAGAGTAAACGAGATAATGAAATTGGGCCACTTCTTGGGCCAATTTCGCTGCAAATTTTGACATTTCACCAAATTCCCCTTTTTGTATACATCGTCTGTATATCAGTGTATATGAGCATGTATATCAGTTCTTTTCATGTATTTCTAGATTCCGAACAGCTGTATTTCGCCTTAGCCCTGTATTTTTCATTTCTTGACCTGTATATCAATGTATATAGATGTATATATCTTGTATACAACCCCCTTTTGGACTTTTCGAGACCTGTTTCAGCTTCTAATTTATTAGAGAAAAATAGATAGAGCTAAGTAAAATTACACATCAAATATACCATCTAAATATAAAGCATGCTAGTGCAAACGAAAACTCCAACTAAGATATTTGGACATTTTTAAAGTGGCCTGACGAAATACTTGGAAGAAAACCAAAACAACAAACTCTACTAATTAATGGATCAAGCAGAAGAGTTTAAAATCTATGATTTTTCTTACTACTACAGAAATGTATAAATAAAATAAAGATATAACTAAAGTAACCTGCATATCATTTCTAAAAAAAATCAACAACAAACACTCAACTCTATCTAAAATACTTTTAAACTAAGAAAACACAAGCTGAAAATTTTATCATATAAAGGACGCCAAAAGGGACATTAAAGAACAACAAAATCGATAAGTGATGTAGTCATATTGTCTAATATGCCAAAGAAACACAACTTCAAAGCTATATCGCTCTCGAAAATAATCCCTTACTATTATGACTAAACTAAGTAAAATTATTTGCAAGACATGACTTATCTTTAAAACGAAAGAAAACTTATACCCATGCATATAGTAACATAATCTGCCGAGAGAAATTCAAAACTCACGCTTGTAGGTATAGAATATAGAGGGTTACATTATTAAGGAAAAATTGCAACCTATTTTTTCAACTAAGACAAAATGAAGTTATATATTTTCCAGATTTTAAAACATTGCCTACTACTTCTACTAAAACACAAAAAAAAATATACATGATTTAATTAACAAATGGCGCAGAACTTGAATTAACACTTACGTGCTAAGAGTAGTAACACTTCAGAAAAAAATGCCTACAACCAAGGCGTCCTTTTACATTAAAAAAAACAGAGCACTTAATATACATAATCTCCAACTAAAACAGGGACTATAGTCATCTTCCTAAATATACTTTTAAAATAATAATAAAGCAGCTGCAAATTTTATCAAATAAAGATGCCGAATGAACATTTAGCTAATAACAAACTAATTTCGAATGAAGATCTATTCAAGAAACAAAATTATTTCTTTAATATAAGACGGCCAAATCATGAAGGAATAAAACTTTAGATTAACTAAATAACATTAACGGCAGGATGTGATTTTATTCAGATAAGCATAATTGTATATCGGCTAGATGGAAAATAGAGAAAAGAGAGGAGTATCACCTGTTGCGGGGCAGTGAACGGGAACAACGAGCTTAAAGGTAGCAATTTCCACACCACTGCGAGCCCAAACTCTCTTTGTGTTCTCTTGCTAAGTGAAATCCAACTAAAAATTTCCCAACTTTTTCAATTCTCAAAATTTCTCCCCCTCAACAAATAATAAAGAGGACGTATATATAGGGGAAAATATTAGGGTTTACGCTTTGAGGGGGAAATCAGATAGAAGTAGGGCAAAAACGGAATTCCCCTCTTTTTCCAATTCAAATTTTCAAACTCCTTTTCAAGGAACAGGGAGCAAATGGTTTGGTACGAAAATTCCTCCAAGATCCCAGAAAATCCGAGGCAGCAGGGCTGCTGTTGACATTTTGGACTGCTGAAGAAGAAGAGAACACGGGTGGGGTCGTTTGGCTACTGTTGCTTCTGTATGTATTGCTGCTGCTATGTTGAAATTAAAAGGGAAAAGGGGATGGGGCCGGCTTGGTGGGGCTGTATGGTGGGCTGGGAAATTAAAGGGGACTGAGAGAGTGGGCTGGGAGTGGAAAATGGTGGGCTGTTGGATGCTGCTGCTGAAGGGTTATTGGGCTGCTGGAAATTCTGGATGGATGGCCCAAATTTGGTTTTTGGATGGATTTAAATTGAGATTAGAAAATAGGTATGTTTGTAATAAAACATAGCCAAGTGTATTACGAAATTGGCCCAATAAATTGAATGTTACGTAGTGAATTGGCTAAAATTTAAATGAGATGAATTAATATAATTAATTTATGAGCTCTTTAATCTTAATGAAATAAAATGATTAATTTAACCATAAACTAATCTATTTACCTATAAACCTATTAATCCCAAATTAAAACCGTAATTCAAACTAGAACTAAATTAATAAAAATATTTATTTTATCAAAGTAAAATCTTTTGATGTGATTTTCAAATGTTTATAAAATATACTAATTACGTATATAATTATATGAAATGTATTTATCATTCGAAGTACTATAAAACCGACATAAATTATTTAAAATAACCTTGAAACTATTTGAATTTCTTAAATCTAATTATTCTAAATCATTTGAAAATTAAGAAGCTCAGAAATTAATTATTATCGGGGAGGATCAAAATTAGGTGTCAACAACTATCCCTCGTTTTACTCGGATTGATGCAAGAAATTTGAGGAAAATGAAATTGACTAATCCAATTTTGACCGACCACATCTTCATCTTTTCTGAAAGGTATTTGGTACGGACTATAGGAATTATGGCCGAACCTCGGAAATGGGTTTCCTACATATCTCAGGCTATATGAGAACAATCGTCACTTGTAGTTTGATACGCTTAATTTCACGCACGATTTTAAAAGAATTCAAAAGCCATCCCAATACTGAATTATGAAGGCACCAGAATGCTCGAGAATAAGGTTTAAGAGAGAAGGTTGGAACACAACCGAGTTTCAACACAGATCCCGCCTACATATCCCTCAACTCAGGGAATCAGACTGTTTGTAGCTCGACTCAATTGGTTGAAAAGAAAATCTATTATGTAAGATAACCTTTGGTTCTGGAAGAGCGACAAAGTAAGTCGAGTATGAAAATGAGGCTTGCAACCTCTTAGTCATGAATGTGGCGCGCTTCACACCCATAATTAAGAACTTACATGGACATAATTTTCAAAGCTCTTGGCACATTGTCACTCAGATTGGAAAGTTGCTTCCGGTAGAGACCAAAATTTTCGGATGCCACACTGAAACCGACAAACCCAAAGATAAACCCACATGCCTTCTGATAGGGGTGTGGTTTGATTGTGGTGGAAGTCACTCCTCAGCTCGTGCTCTAAGAGTTTGGCACTCCTCTTTACGCTATGTCCCAGTTCCCTGCTAAGAAAAAGTTCCACGTTGTGCTGCATCCTTTTTTATGTCGTCCGCACCTGTGGTTTGTTTTGAGAATTCATCTTCTCGGATGCTCTCGACAAAGACTGAGATAAAACTCATTAGCATAAAAATGCAATTCAACTGGAGAGATAGTGCCTTTTACCGTATTGACACTTAATTTCTCTCCTTGAATCATTTGACGTCAACTTCATCGGGTTTGACGTAAAGCAAATGAAACTAGTGTCTCATATTTGCAATATAATCTTCAATGTACTCTCTTTTTGATGTCGAAGTAATAAAATAGGTTGATGTAATATGTTGATAGTTCTCTTGATGTCATTATTGATGCAGTTGATGTTGATTCTCTTGTGATGGGTAAATCTTTCTCTTGCGATGCATAACTCCTTCTCTTGCTATGCATGAATCATTCTCTTGCGATGTATGAATTCATTTCCCTCGATGCATGAATTTTTTCCCGCAACGCATGAATCTTCTCTTGCAATGCATGAATCTCTTTTCTTGCGATGCACGAATCTTTTTCCCGCGATGCATGAATTTTCTCCTGCAATGCATGAATCTTCTCTTGCAATGCATGAATCTCTTTTTCTC
This sequence comes from Solanum acaule, assembly GCA_036250505.1. Lineage (NCBI taxonomy): Eukaryota > Viridiplantae > Streptophyta > Magnoliopsida > Solanales > Solanaceae > Solanum > Solanum acaule. The sequence continues at coordinate 4,629 of JAJOOR010009103.1, forward strand.
GCGATGCATGAACTTTTTCCGCGATGCATGAATCTTCTTTTGCAATACATGAATCTTTTCTTGCAATGCATGAATCTTTTTTCTCGCGATGCATGAACCTTTTTTCGTGATGCATGAATCTTTTCTTGCAATGCATGAATCTCTTTTTCTCGCGATGTATGAACCTTTTTCCGCGATGCATGAATCATTTTTCTCGCGATGCATGAATCTTTTGATGATGCCTCCCTAATACCGATAGAAGATAATGCTTCACCGAGCAACATAGGTGATCTTCTGGGTATTTTTTGGGATGGCGGTATTGTCTCAATCGATAATATAAATAAAAATGACCCTCAGAGTAGTGGTATCATCTTACATGACAATACGATATAAATGACTCTCCGAGGTAAGAATATTATCACATCTGATAATATAATGCAGATGAACGTCTTTCAGGTATTTTTAATTGCTGGAAAATAATAATATTGCTCTCTTTATGGTTTTTGTTTGTTTCATCTCCGAACATAGTTGCTATGTTCATTATGAACCTTACTTTGCTGAGCATTTTGAATAAAATAATATTACTCATATTCCCAATTCTTTGATATAAGCAACATAAAATATTTCCTGCATCCACAGAAAAATTATTAATTTCGGGGAGTTCCTTGCTCTTTCAACTTCTCCATATTTATTGAATGGAGGAATATGCTGATCTTGAGGCGAGCTCATAGGCCTGCGTCCACAGAAAAATTGTTAGTTTTTTCTTTTTTTTTAAAAAAAAATGAACTGATCTGTGTCGATCTCTTCGGTTGTCTGCTCCTTGTCTTGCTATCTCCGGCTGATTTTTCTGATCTCCCGCTTCTTGATAGATAAGACAAAATATTTTTATGCAAATGATTTAAACATGAGGGAAAAGTTTTAAAGAGAAAATCAATTTTCAAAAGAAATGTTTGGAAAAGATCACTGCCAAGTGTCATGTCACGTCAAGCTTGATGAACGCCATTTGGAGTTGATGTTTTGGGATCTGTCTGATTACTTGCTGGGACGTATTAAAAGTTGCTCTAAACTGCCGATGAACCTTGTTGAAATTTTGAGGTCATCCTCAAAATTTCTGTCCCAGTTAACTGGCTTGGCTTATCTTTAACCGTTGGTGAGCAAATCGCGGAATTTTTGAGATCCTCTCAAAAATTTTGTCCCAATTGCAAATTTCAAAGTAACTTCAGTCTCAATTTTGTTGGAGAGATCTTCTTCTTAAGAATTTTTTAGTCCCTCTCAAAAATTCTGTCCCAGTTTCTATTGTAAGGAAATAATAGAAATCTTACGGGAAATATGACCGAGCCGTTGTGGCGCCTAGTTATCCCATTGAGGCAGAAATCAGGTCAAACGTAGTTCCCCTTTCGGGATTAACAAAATAAGAAATTTACAAAGAAACCAATCGAGGCCGACATAGGCCGCCTACGTATCTCATTCTTGAGAATTCAGGTCGAACGTAGTTCAAGTACAAGGAAATATTAAAAGGGATAAAGGGGTGACCGAGGCCGACATAGACCGCCTATATATCTCATTCTTGAGAATTCAGGTCAGACATAGTTCATTACAAAAGGGATAAAACTTTTAAACAAAGTGATTACAAGCAGATAAAACGATTATAAGGAAATAAACAGAAATACAAACTGGAACTTCACGCGTAGTATCTCTTGACAGCATCTGAGTTGATCGATTTTGGCCATTCGGTGCCATCCATCTCTGACAGGACCAAGGCACCTCCAGATAATACTTTGCGAACCATGTAGGGTCCTTGCCAATTTGGGGCAAATTTCCTTTTGTACTCATCCTGATAAGGGAAAATGCATTTGAGAACCAATTGACCAATCTCAAACATTCTGGCTCTTACTTTCTTGTGGAAAGCACAAATCATTCTCTGTCAATACAGTTGTCCATGACAAACAACAACCATTCTCTTCTCATCAATCAATGTTAACTGATCAATCCACTTGCGAACCCATTCAGCATCACTCAATTCAGCTTCTTGGATGACTCTTAATGAAGGTATTTCAACTTCCACAGGTATAACTGCTTCTGTTCCATATACTAGCAAATATGGAGTAGCTCCAACTGATGTTCTGACAGTCGTTCGGTAGCCCAACAAAGCATACGGCAGCATCTCATGCCAACCTCTGCGACTATCAATCATTTTCCTAAAATCTTCTTTATGTTCTTGTTGGCGGCTTCTACAGCTCCATTTATTTGGGGACGATAGGCGGTGGAATTTCGATGAGTAATCTTGAATTGTTCACATATCTCTCTCATCAAATGACTGTTGAGATTCGTTCTATTATCAGTAATGATGGATTTTGGTACTCCAAATCTGCATATCAAATTGTTGCGAACAAAATCAGCTACAACTTTTTTGGTCACCGACTTATATGAAGTTGCTTCTACCCACTTGGTGAAGTAGTCAATGGCAACCAAAATGAATCTGTGTCCGTTAGAGGCGACTGGCTCTATCGGGCCAATGACATCCATGCCCCAAGCTACAAACGGTCAAGGCGAACTCATAGCATTGAGTTCGTGAGGCGGCACCCGAATCAAATCTTCGTGCACTTGACATTTATGACATGTCTGTACAAACTAACAACAATCGTGCTCCATAGTCATCCAGAAATAACCGGCTCGGAGGATATTTCTTGCCAAAGTGAGCCCATTCATGTGAGTACCACAAACTCCGGCATGTATTTGTTCCAGAAGTTTTGCAGCTTCACTAGCATCAACGCATCTGAGAAGACCTAAATCTGGAGTCCTCCTGTAAAGGATTTCCCCACTTGCAAAGAAATTGAGGGCCATACGGCGTATCGACTTCTTCTGGTTGAACGTTGCATTCTCAGGATAAATTCCGGTCTCCAAGTACTTCTTGATGTCAAAATACCAAGGTAAACCATCTGGTTCCGCTTTAACATGTGAACAATGGATATGCTGCTCTTTTACCTCTATATCCACTAGATCAATATAACTTGTATCCGGATGCTTAATCATTGATGCGATGGTGGCAAGAGCATCGGCTAACTCATTTTGTGTTCTGGGAGTGTGTCTGAACTCGATTTTGTGAAATCTTTTGCACAACTTCTGTATATACTGCACGTATGGTGTGATCTTTGGGTTCTTCACGGCCCATTCTCCTTGAACCTGTGAATCAACAAATCTGAGTCTCCAATAACCAGAAGCTCATGAACATTCAGGTCGATGGCCATCTTCAATCCAAGGATACAAGCTTCGTATTCTGCCATGTTGTTCGTGCAATCAAATCGAAGTTTAGCTGCCATAGGATAGTGTTGACCGGATTCTGATACTAAGACCGCTCCGATACCTTTCCCTTGGTGATTCGCCGTTCCATCAAAGAATACTCTCCAACCAGGGTAGGCTTCGGAAATATCTTCACCCACAAATGAAACTTCCTCGTCAGGAAAATAGGTCTTGAACGGTTCATACTCCTCATCAACTGGATTCTCCGCAAGATGATCAGCTAAGGCTTGTGCTTTTATCGCCTTTTGTGTCACGTACACAATGTCAAACTCACTCAAAAGCATTTGTCATTTAGCCAACTTCCCTGTCGGTATTGCTTTCTAGAAAATATACTTCAACGGGTCCATCCTGGAAATAAGGTATGTAGTATAAGAAGACAAATAATGTCTCAATTTTTGAGCAATCCAGGTCAAAGCACAACATGTTCTCTCTAACAGAGTGTAATGAGCCTCATATGGAGTGAATTTCTTGCTTAGGTAATAGATGGCTCGCTTCTTCTTCCCGATTTTGTCATGTTGACATAGCATGCATCCCAATGCGTTATTCGAGACCGATAAATATAGCAATAAATGACTCCCTTCTCATGGAGGGACTAACACTGGTGGGTTGGACAAATAGTTCTTGATTGCATCAAAAGCAGTTTGACATTCTCCGGTCCACTTGGTCGAGACATCTTTTTTCAACAACTTAAAGATGGGATTACACACCACGATGGATTGAGCTATGAACCGGCTGATGTAGTTCAACATTCCCAAAAAACTCATCACCTCTTTCTTAGTCTTTGGAGGAAGTAATTATTGGATCGCCTTGATCTTGGAAGGGTCAAGCTCAATGCCCCTCCTGCTGACTATAAATCCCAACAACTTGCCAGCTGGCACTCCAAAAGCACATTTGGCGGGATTTAACTTCAAATTGTATCAGCGTAGACGATCAAAGAATTTCCTCAAGTGAGTCAAGTGATTCGAACTCTCACGGGACTTGATTATGACATCATCTACATACACCTTGATCTCATTATGAATCATATCGTGAAAGATGGTCGTCATAGCCCTCATGTAAGTAGCACCAACATTCTTGAGACCAAAAGGCATCACTCGATAATGACATACACCCCAGGGCGTGATGAAAACTATCTTTTCTGCATCTTCTTCATCCATCAGGATCTGGTGATAACCCGCATAACAATCCACAAACGACTGCATCTCATGCTTAGCACAGTTATCAATGAGGATGTGAATGTTTGGCAATGGAAAATTATCTTTCGGGCTAGCTTTGTTGAGATCTCTGTAATCAACACAAATTCTGATTTTTCCGTCTTTCTTGGCAACCGGAACAACATTAGCCAACCAAGTCAGATACTGCGTCACTTCCACTACTTGGGACTCGATCTGCTTTGTAATCTCCTCTTTGATCTTTAAACTCAACTCAGGCTTGAACTTCCGAGTTTTTTATTTTACTGGATTGAAATCTGGATTGATCGACAACTTGTGGGACAACATATTCGTACTCAGCCCTGGCATATCTTTGTAAGACCAGACAAATATATTAATGTATTCTCTAAGCAAACGAACTAGGTCCCTTTTTTGAGTTTCGATCAAATGGACACTAATTCTGACTTCTCTAACACACTCCTCATTTCAGAGATTCACAGTCTCGGTTTCTTCCAAATTCGGCTTGTGTTGATTCTCAAACTGTCAAAATTCTTCGGCAACATGTTCGGGTACCTCATTTTCTTCTCCATATTCCTCACATTCATCATCACCTTCCTCATTTTGTTCACTCGGTTCATGACATGACATGACATTGACAGGTTTTATATTATTATTACTAAAATCATAAACAGACAAAGTTAGAAAAGTAAAATATAAACAGATAAATAAACAATTTTTTGAAAGAAGAGGCTTTCATTTAAATTGAAAAAAACAAGCACAAACTTTAGCCCTGGCCGAGGGCCATTTTGCTTTCTTAAACATCACAGGGAATTTAAAAACTTTAAACAAATAAAACTGCATAAAGGGTGGGTCTCGGGACTCTTCTGGACTACCACCGATTTTAAAATAAACAAAGACACATGTCTTTTCTACCCAGATGAGCGGAAATCAAGAGTGGTGTGGAGGTCCAGTTCTGCAATTGCTCTACAGGTTTTACATCACGGATTCCTGAGGTCTCAGCTTCATCCTCCATGACTGCGTCAACCTCTTCGAACATGGTCTAGATTCCTTCCCCCAGACCGCTGTCGATGGCATACTCTCGTATCGGGAATGACTGGTATAGATGAGGAATTGGCCTGGCCAATGCTTGATCAACATTTTTGTTCTTCATCTCTGCATCGTCATCTGTTGGGACATATCCCAAACCAAACTTTGCTCCTTTGGCAGGGATTTGGATAGGCTCGACAATTCCTTGGATATGCTTCCCCAACCCGAAACCTGGTTCGAAACCATTCTAGAGCATGACAGTAGAAATCATCTTGTACACGAAAGGCATAAGAAGCTGTGAAGCCAAATCATCACCGGTGGCATTTACCAGCTCCACCGTGTAAAAATCACAACCTCGGGAAACCTCGTGAACGATTGGTGCATACCCATCGGAGTGACTCCCCTCACCATGAATGACCAATTCCTGATCCTTCCAAACAACTTTCATCAATTGGTGAATGGTAGAAGGCACAGCCCCAACCATGTGGATAAACGGTCTTTCCAGAAGCAAATTGTAGCTGGTATTGATGTCCAACACCTGAAACTCCACATTGAATTCTGCAGGCCCTATTTGAACATCCAAATTTACTGCCCCTATCGTGTCTCTCTGCACTCCATTGAAAGCTCTCACATTGACCTGGTTTTGTTGAACCTTTCCCAAGTCGAATTTCAGCTGCTTGAGAGTCGAAAGTGGACATATGTTGAGACCGGACCCATCGTTGACCAAAACACGATTTATAACTTTGTCCCAGCATTTGATGGTGACGTGCAGAGCTTTGTTGTGCATCCTCCTTTCAAAGGGCAGCTCTTCGTCGCAAAAATTGATTTGTTGTCCTCGGATGACCGGTTTATCATGGCTGCTAATTTGTCACTGTTAGTACCCACAGACACATAAGTATCATCCAAATTCCTCATCAGAGCCTGCATATGCAATTGCGAACTCATCAATAAGGCCCACACAGAGATCTGAGTCGGCTTCTTCTCCAAATGCTTCACAATTGAATAATCTTTCTGCTGTATTTTTCTCCAGAACTCCTCGGCCTCGGCTTCACTGATCGACCTTTTTGTTTGGTCTTTTTTTGCACACCCTGGATCAGCTCTTCCGGCGTGTAGCACCTGCCAGATCTGGTCATACCCTGGGTAACAGCCGTTTTAATCATGAACTTTGGTCGGGCAAGAGTTTCTCTCGGCACCAAGGCAACAACCTTTTCGGGTGTTAGAATCACAAACTCCTTCTTCTCTTTGATGCTCAATGAAGCTACCGCCCGTTCCAGATCATCAGGAACAATCATAACTATTGCCTTTGTCACGCACTAATCATCATCTGTCTCTATCATATTAATACGCCTCCATGATTTGGCAGAGGATTACTATTGATATTGGGCGTGACTGTCTGAAGAGAGGCCACATTCTGGTCAATCAGGTCTTGGATCTTATACTTCAAGTTGATACAATCCTCGGTATCATGTCCAACATTGTTGGAGTGATACGCGCACCTCTGCTCAGGTCTGTAAAACTTTGAGCTAGTGTCAACCGGCTTGGGCCCCACTGGATGAATATATCCTACCGCATTTAATCGCTCAAACAACTTTGTTTGGCTTTCAATAAGCGGAGTGAAAATTCCAGCAGGCTTCTTCTCAAATCTAGGACGGGAGGGATCGTAATTGCCTTGTTGAGGGGGAGGCGTTTGGTGATAATTTGGAGCATTCGGACAGGGGGCTTGATAACTGGGATATGAGTTGGTTTGATAATTTGGTTGTGGAGCTTGGTAGTTCGAAGGGGTATTTTGGTAAAGTGGAGCTGGGGTTTGGTACATTGAAGTAGGGGTTTGGTAATTTGTCTGAATGTTGGCACAGTTGGGGGCGGCATTTCGGTAGTGATGAGATGGAGTCTGGTAAACTGGAAGGGGAGTTTGGTAGATATGAGGGGGAGTTTGGTAGCTAGGAGGGGGAGTACTTTGATAACCGGAAGGAGGGATATTTTGGTAACTGGGGGGATGAGTATTCTGGTAATTAGCATGTGCATAAAAAGCCGGGTATGAACTCTGTGAAGGTCGAGAACGACCTTGGTATAATGAGGATTTCCTTGGGGTCTTCTTCCCCTCATAAGAGATAGAGGACACATTCTCTATTTTCTTCTTCAACAAGCCCAAAGATCCGGGCGATGCAGCAACACGGGCAACCTTCCCGGTTCTCAATCCATCTTCGATAGTCTCACCAACCTTGACTATCTCAGCAAATTTTTCTCCAACAAGCAATATGATTCTGTCATATTATTCGGGCTCTTGCGCCCGCACAAACACTTCGACAATTTTCTTTTCTGACATAGGAGGTCTAACTCTAGCTGCCTCCTTTCGCCATCTATATGCGAATTCTCTGTAACTTTCGGTCGACTTCTGCTTCATCTTCTCCAAGGAGTAACGATCAGGAATAATCTCCACATTGTAGGCGAATCGTTCGATGAAGTCCTTAGCCAGAGCGTTCCAGCTAGACCACTGTCTCATTTCGTGAGACGTAAACCATTCTAGAGCCTCTCCGCTCAGACTTCGACTAAAAAGTCGCATTAACAAAGTTTCGTCTCTCCCAACTCCCACAAGTTGGTCACAATAGGCCCTCAGGTGTGCTAAGTGGTTCCCCGTTCCTCCGAAGATGTCGAATTTTGGCACCTTGAACCCTTCCGGGAGGTCCAAATTCGGATCAATGCACATGTCTTCGTAACTCAACCCGGCGACCTCAGGAATACAGTTAAACTCCTTCATGGCTTTTCTAATTTCCTCCTTCATATCTATATTGGTGGTCTCTTCCTTTAACCTCCACTCTCTCCCTCCCTCTCCTCATAATGGTCGAGCTCCGAACCATGGGCGTCATGCTCGTTGGGGATCGGTATTTGTAAAGTGGCGTTTTGAGGTAAGTGTGGAGCAATGGATGGACTCTGGCCATTTAAAGGGGCGTGATAGTTTTAGGGGAATGTCTGGGGGCTGGTGTACTGGTATTGGTGAAAGAAGGAAGTGCGTGGGTTATTAGTGTTTTGGCTGTGAAGGGGTATGCCAATTTGGTGGTTTGCATTGGGAGGAGGGAGTGGTGTTTGGAGGTTGGTATTTTGAGGAGGGGGTGGTGTTTGATAAGAGGTTGAGGCGTAATGGGGGTTTTGGGTGGTAAGGTCAATGATAGCGAGATTTCGAGTAGGACTTGAAGGCAGGTTTGAGCTTGTTCCACGTTAGGAGGGGGAATTTGAGCTGGAGGTCTTCCATCTGGTTGAGCGTTGACAGCAAAAATCGGAGGAGGCAAATCTTGTTTTCTCTGCATCTCGACCCTCATCTCAGCAATTTGTTGCATCAACTGCAGGATTAGTTCATTCTGATCGGCAAGGGCGGGCTGAGCCACCACAACATCAGTAAGGTTGGTTTCTTCGTTATTATCACTCATTGTTGCTTTTCCCTTTCGTGAACTTTGACTGGGGAAGGAATCTGTAGGACCTTTAGATCTTGTGAAATAAGGATGATCGGCCAGTGTATCAACACAGATCAGTTCTAACTACCTGTAAAAAAAAACAACTCAAAGGCAAATCCATCAGTATTAGTTTTGGATGAATAATGCAAGATATCACATAGAAAGCAGATAAACACATAAAAGTTGCTTTGTCTGAGAACATGTTAACCCACGAATAATGGGGACTGACTTTTGAACAAGCAGGAATTTGCTCGTTTTTATGTTGAGGCTAGTGAGTCAGGAAGGTTAAATTGCGTTGAGCTAAGGTCTTCTTGCTGCATCTTTTGACATCTGTTGATCTAAACTCAATGTTTCTTTCTAGAATGAAAGAGGGGGAAAAGAAAATTTTAAAAGGATAGGGGTCGGGCCTTGAAAGGCTGCCTACGTATCTCATTCTTGAGAATTCAGGCCCTACGTAGTTCGAATACAAAAGGGATTCCCATTTTCATTCATTTCTGGTGATTACAAGGAAAGTGAAAAACAGACAATAAAGCTCCTAAAAGATAAAATGTGCTTCCATCTAAGACATTCTTCTCCAGATTGTTGCCTTAATCACGGGGGGTAGACTCGTATGCGTCAATGCCGTCCCTGGAAAGGAGGTCTATAGACAAATTTCTCCCCGATATCTTCTTCAACAGTTTCAGGTCCAATGCCTTCAGGACTACTGACGTTGGCCTCTTGGTTGAAGAAGGAGTATTTTCTGCGTAGCTTTTAGAGCTTCATAGTTATATCATTCTTGAAGATGTCATGTTCCTTCCGCATAGTAACCGTCTCATCGTTCATGATAGCATATCTTGTCATCTTAGCCACTAAGTCCGCGTCCAGTGCTGCACTTTTGGCTTGCGCAGCTGCAGTGGCTAGTTCCACTTCTATTCTTCTTTCTCCTATCTTTCGGATCTCTGGTTTGAATCGACCCAGTTTCATCCTTAAATCCTCCTCAGTTAGCTCCATCTTGACATTCTTGCCTTTTTCCATCTTAGCAGCAATTTTATCTTTCCTGAGATGATAGAGTAATGTTTTAGGATTTCGTAGTAGGATTTTATTTTTTGGCTGAGAAACTCAATACTCATGAAATTTTGGTCGGGTTTTTTGGTAGTGACTTGTATTTAGCATTGTAGAGATTTTCAAAAAATTTTGAAAAGGAGTGGGCTAAAAATGTCCTCATTCAAAGCAACGTACCATAGAAACAGTTAAAGCACACAAGTAAACAGAAAAAATCGCGTCCTAAACATGCATGTGACCCTTTTGTGCTAAGAGTAGGCCTAGCGAATTGAAGGATGTATATGTCTTTTTAGGCCAATTCAGTATCCCCAAAGTATTTCATTAATAGCGTTCGTCAAGCCTGTACGAGTAGTGAAGAAGTATAGATTTAGTTGGTTGTTGACCGACGGAATGGGAGAAAGGAGAAAGTTTTTAAGCTCGCTGACTAGGGTTGGCAGCTAAATTCAGTCTTCGAGACCCCATAACATAAGAAAGTCGTGGAGTGCATAAGCCCCTTTAGAGATAGGGGATCCTTCACTAAGTCTGGTCCTCTTGACGATGCTGACCTCTTCCCACATAGCATATCTGTTCGCCCATAGGTGATCTCTAGCCAACCGAGCCCCTTCCTGGTGCTTGAACCTCTCGACCGACTGAATATGTTGTTCCATGTTGTCGTCTATTTCTGATATGCATTGCCTTGCTCTTTGTAACTCTTTCTTCAACTGAGCTATGACTCTGGCGTCTTCTGAATGTCGGCGTTGGTGATCCAAATCATTCTTGTCATACTTCTCTTAGAGTCGATGAAATCGAATTTGATGTTTGGCCCCAACATCTGCAATAACATGGGGAACATTTGGACCAGGCTCGATAGTTCCGACGAGGCTTTTCTTTAACCACTCATTGTAGTCCTTAGAACATTCGGGTTCACCTAATACCCTTCGAGTCTTCTATGCTCTCCGTATGTCTTCAGCATAAGAGATCCATCCATTTTCATGATCGGTTGCAAATTTCCTCATGTCCGCAATTTGGGGAATCTATTGTCTCCCTCCCAGTTAACTAAGTACTCGAGAAGGAGCATATGGCCGAGTTCCTCTCAACCCAGTAAATATCAAGTAGGGGGTTTTCCACTTCGGATCACCATTTGTTTTGTTACTACCAAGCAATGGATCGACCACTCAAACCCTGAAGTCTCGGGAACCAAAATTCTTGGCCTCCAGTCCAGTTGAAATAATTACGTTGCACCCACCAGTCGTGACTTTCGAGTATGTTCGGTCTTTCCAAGGGGTCTGGTTCTATTGGATTATAAGTTTTGACCAAGTGTCTCATCATCCACCATTGAAGTATCAGGTTTCATCCTTGAAAGAAACGTTTTCCGCTTTAACACTTGTCCAAAGCCCTATAAATGTCGGCCAAAATCATGGGCGCCAAAGTGTAGTACTTGGTTGCCGACTCATAACCCACTCCATAAAAGATAGCATGCATGACCATTACTACACTTAGATGAATAGTGTAGTTTGGTCCTTGGGGAAATACCATCGTCCCAAGTAGGCATATTGCAAAGGCAAGAGGACGTGTCTCTTTCCATTTTTTCTTCTGAGACTAATTCTTCTTTGAACTTTTCATAGGCTCTTACACGTCCGAATCGGTAATAAAGCTTTCAAAGTAGAATGTTTGGCCCGGGCATTCTGTCCATCCAATCGGCTTTGACGAGTGACAGTTTTTCTCTAATTTTGGCAAAATCCCATGTTTTTGGGAAAAGGAGATCCGTATCGGGTTTGAACCTCCTTTTGTTGCACATACTGACACTTTCGTAACTTGCAATGATTTCTTCAATAGTCGGCGTCATTTCTACTTCCCCAAATCGAAATACCATGTTGTCGCTGTCCCAAAATTTAACTATTATCCCAATCAAGTTGGAATAAGCCACCATTTTCATTAATGACGGGAGATGGCCTATGTGTCTTTGAACTATCTTCTTATCTTCTGTGTTCATAAATTTCCACCAAACTTGTAGGTAGGGATGTGGTATGGTCACCATTCGAGTTCTCAGAGGCTCAAGTACTGGATTCATCCTACAAGAAAAACAGACAAAGGTAAGTTGCCCCCACCCCCATAGATAATTGATTTGTTTTAAAAATGCATATACATCCGTCAATTAACACATAAGTATGATTGTCTTTTTATTGGCAAATCGGCCAAATAGATACAATGTGGGCTTCTAATGGGCCCAATACGCCTTGGATATTGGGTCGACTTAGTTCAAAATGTGCTAAAAATTGAGATTTGGTTTTGCTCTACGCTAGTTGACTAAGAGTGGTTTTTGAAAGATCGGGAACCCAAGTAGACAACTTAGGCTAGAATTCACGACAACCATTAGATGCATGACGAACCAATAAATTGCCAATCATTCCGAAAAAGGGTTGAGTATAAAAAAGTCCGGTTGCGATTCCGCAAAATCGTCCTTTAATATACCGTATATACAATAGGAAATGCAATGACAGTTATAGCAGTTTAAACACATTAAGCACAAATAAACAATTCAGCAGTTAATATCAATTAATCAAATAGTCAAATTTTATGGTTAGAACTTAATTAAGTCCCCAGCAGAGCCGCCATTTCTTTTGTGCCGTAATTTTAGTGTATTCAGAAAAATCACTTTTTGAAATGTCTAAGTATAAAACAATTTGAGAAAAATACTTAGAAAAGAGTCGTCACTTAATTTTTTAAAGAAATTAAGAAAACTTATAATTTTCAAAGATTTAAACAAAAAAAATCATTTGAAAATACCAAAGAGGGTTCGGGGTTCAATTTACATTTCGAGAAGGGTTTAAGCATTCAAAGTGTTCGCTAACATGCGGTTGACTTGCGACATGACTACAATATATTTGACTATTTTTAAGAAAATGATTTAACTTAAAAATAATAATTTATAATATTTGATTAACTTTAATAAAATAACTAAATAAATGACAAATTTTATATTATTTTATTTTTTAGAGAAAGGGATCCAAAATGGAACATTTGACTCGAAATACAAGTAATTAGAATTTTAATTAAACTAGATTAATTTGAATTTATTTAAGTCATTTTTGAAATAATAATTTAAACCTATTTAATAAATTAGATCATAAAAATCATTTTTTTTTTATTAATTGACTAAGTTTTTTGAGAAAATGACTAAGTAAGAGAAAGCCATTTCTTAAAGTTTATTGAAGAAAAATACTTAAACTTAAAACCATTTTAAAATAAAATGTGATCAAGTGAAGTGGCCTTAAAACATATCTTCTTAAGAACCAAGATTTAACTTAATTAAAATATAAAATTCGACCAATATTTGATTAATAAAATAAGTGAACACAACAAGTGAAATGTATTAAAATAAACCGACACGACCAAAATGACTCATCCTTTTGGGGAATCTAATTAAGTTATTTAAAGTTAGAGTTAAATAAAATTAGTCAACACATAATCAAACAATTAGAAGAGTAAACGAGATAATGAAATTGGGCCCCTTCTTGGGCCAATTTCGCTGCAAATTTTGACATTTCACCAAATTCCCCTTTTTGTATGCATCGTCTGTATATCAGTGTATATGAGCATGTATATCAGTTCTTTTCATGTATTTCTTGATTCCGAACAGCTGTATTTTGCCTTAGCCCTATATTTTTCATTTCTTGACCTGTATATCAATGTATATATCTTGTATACACCCCCCTTTTGGACTTTTCGAGACTTGTTTCAGTTTCTAATTTCTCGAAATGATGAGTTCAACTCGATATTGCTTAGTTCAGGACTCCATGACACATCCAGAATGCAAATGGAAGAGATAGAAGGGAGTCCAATGGACTCAAACCAAGGGGGGTTCATGCAAATAAGGAAAGGGTAAAAAAATTAGTAAGACATTCAACTTTAAACGATATTATATTAGAGAAAAATAGATAGAGCTAAGTAAAATTACACATCAAATATACCATCTAAATATAAAGCGTGTTAGTGCAAACGAAAACTCCAACTAAGATATTTGGACATTTTTAAAGTGGCCTGACGAAATACTTGGAAGAAAACCAAAACAACAAACTCTACTAATTAATGGATCAAGCAGAAGAGTATAAAATCCATGATATTTCTTACTACTACAAAAATGTATAAATAAAATAAAGATATAACTAAAGTAACCTGCATATCATTTCTAAAAAAAATCAACAACAAACACTCAACTCTGTCTAAAATACTTTTAAACTAAGAAAACACAAGCTGGAAATTTTACCATATAAAGGACGCCAGCAGGGACATTAACGATCAACAAAATCGATTTTAAGTGATGTAGTCATATTGTCTAATATGTCAAAGAAACACAACTTCAAAGCTATATCGCTCTCGAAAATAATCCCTTACTATTATGACTACACTAAGTAAAATTATTTGCAAGACATGACTTATCTTTAAAACAAAAGAAAACTTATACCCATGCATATAGTAACATAATCTGCCGAGAGAAATTCAGAACTCACGTTTGTAGGTATAGAATATAGAGGGTTACATTATTAAGGAAAAATTGCAACCTATTTTTTCAACTAAGACAAAATGAAGTTATATATTTTCCAGATTTTAAAACATTGCCTACTACTTCTACTAAAACACAAAAAAAATAAATACACGATTTAATTAACAAATGGCGCAGAACTTGAATTAACACTTACGTGCTACGAGAAGTAATACTTCAGAAAAAAATGCCTACAACCAAGGCGTCCTTTTACATAAAAAAAACAAAAAACAGAGCACTTAATATACATAACCTCCAACTAAAACAAGGACTATAGTCATCTTCCTAAATATACTTTTAAAATAATAATAAAGCAGCTGCAAATTTTATCAAATAAAGATGCCGAATGAACATTTAGCTAATAACAAACTAATTTCGAATGAAGATCTATTCATGAAACAAAATTATTTCTTTAATATAAGACGACCAAATCATGAAGAAATAAAACTTTAGATTAACTAAATAACATTAACGGCAGGATGTGATTTTATTCAGATAAGCATAATTGTATATCGGCTAGATGGAAAATAGAGAAAACAGAGGAGTATCACCTGTTGCGGGGCAGTGAACGGGAACGACGAGCTTAAAGGTAGCGATTTCCACACCACTGCGAGCCCAAACTCTCTTTGTGTTCTCTTGCTAAGTGAAATCCAACTAAAAATTTCCCAACTTTTTCAATTCTCAAAATTTCTCCCCCTCAACAAATAATAAAGAGGACGTATATATAGGGGAAAATATTAGGGTTTACGCTTTGAGGGGGAAATCAGATAGAAGCAGAGCAAAAATGGAATTCCCCTCTTTTTCCAATTCAAATTTTCAAAATCCTTTTCAAGGAACAGGGAGCAAATGGTTTGGTACGAAAATTCCTCCAAAATCCCAGAAAATCCGAGGCAGCAAGGCTGCTGTTGACATTTTGGACTGCTGAAGAAGAAGAGAACACGGGTGGGGTCGTTTGGCTATTGTTGCTGTTGTATGTATTGTTGCTGTTATGTTGAAATTAAAAGGGAAAAGAGGATGGAGCCGGCTTGGTGGGGCTGTATGGTGGGCTGGGAAATTAAAGGGGACTGAGGGAGTGGGCTGAAGTGGAAAATGGTGGGCTGTTGGATGCTGCTGCTGAAGGGTTATTGGGCTGCTGGAAATTCTGGATGGATGGAAGTCCCAAATTTGGTCTTTTGATGGGTTTAAATTGAGATTAGAAAATGGGTATGTTTTTAGTAATAAAACATAGCCAAGTGTATTACGAAATTGGCCCAAAAAATTGAATGTTACGTAGTGAATTGGCTAAAATTTAAATGAGATGAATTAATATAATTAATTTATGAGCTCTTTAATCTTAATGAAATAAAATGATTAATTTAACCATAAACTAATCGATTTACCTATAAACCTATTAATCCCAAATTAAAACCGTAATTCAAATTAGAACTAAATTAATAAAAATATTCATTTTATCAAAGTAAAATCTTTTGATGTGATTTTCAAATGTTTATAAAATATACTAATTACGTATATAATTATATGAAATGTATTTATCATTCGAAGTACTATAAAACCGACATAAATTATTTAAAATAACCTTGAAACTATTTGAATTTTTTAAATCTAATTATTCTAAATCATTTGAAAATTAAGAAGCTCAGAAATTAATTATTATCGGGGAGGATCAAAATTGGGTGTCAACAGACACATTAACTTCAAATTAAAAAAATATAAAAAATACGTCTACCGTTCGAAACTAATGAATATAATTAAATAGGTCATTACCAATGGATCCACAAAATTGGAGCTCAAACGGAGTCGGACATGCATATTTTGAAAAATCCATGGACTAATACATATAAAAATTGAGATAATTCTAAATTCTTGTTTCGTGATACATAAACTCCAAAAATGCGATGTTCACCTTTAAAACATAATGAGTATTATTTAATAGATTATTATCACTGAACCCACAAAATTTTAGCTCATGTAGAATCAGTCATACATATTTTAAACATTAATCGACTAAAACTTTGAATTTGTTGGTTATTAATATATGATGTATCAAAATGTTATTTAATTTTGTAATCTTAAATATGTTATTATAAAATTAAGAGAAAACATGTCAAATTAGGAAATATCTAATATTTTCTCCTAAATTAAAGGAATAGGTAAAATTTAAACCTTATTTAAAAAGGATTGGGTTAAACACAAGTTGTACAACGAAGAAGGATAAAGAGAAGATTAATCCTAATCAGTCTAAAATCAAGATTAGCTTAATCATCCATATAAACATGCACGCCCCTGCTTTACTCTGTTCCTAAATTCCTCCGTTTATTGAACAACAATAACATACTCCGTATAATTCCATAAAGTGGTAATTACTCTACTTTCACAAAGGAATTATGACGATGATGAGTGTAGATCATATTCGTTTTGCCGTAGGCACGCATTATCGGTAATATCTCGAATAAGTTGCCATAGTTACCACCTGACATTTTTAAAGAGTCCTAGAAAGTGACCAGAGGTGAACCTAGGAATTGAAGACTTCGGGTACTCCAATATTACCTTAGCTCAAATATGAGGTCTAAGCTTAAAATAAAAATCGGTAATATCTCGAATAAGTTGCCATAGTTACCACCTGACATTTTTAAAGAGTCTTAGCAAGTGACCAGAGGCGAACCTAGGAATTGAAGACTTTGGGTACTCCAATATTACCTTAGCTCAAATATGAGCTCTAAGGTTAAAATAAAAAATAATGAAAAAGGGCTTTAGCTCGATTCAAACCCTAGTCTCACTGGTGATTCCTCTAGCTTGTACCAACATCCCAAGGGTACTCCTATACTTCTCATGGGTGCACTTTAAACTATATTTTAGTTTCTGCCAATTTCTCAAAATAGATACACATATATACACATGATTTTTTTCGAAGTTAGCGAGTGCACGTGCACCTAGGGGGGACCCATATGGTGTCCTCCGGGTGCTCGAACACCCATTAGCCTCGTCTAGGAATATATATTAAGAGGTATTTGTATAAAATTAACATAGAGCACCCAATGACCAAATGGTCTAATTAGTCCATTGGCTTTCGGGTGGGTGCTTAAGGCTCTTATTGTGTTGTTGAACTTGAGTTTGAATCTCACTTTTAACATGTCTTTTTTATATTTTTGACTTAAGTACCCACAGCCTTAAAATCTTAAATCTGCCACTGTGTGCACACTGCACCCCCTCCTTAAGGTCTGAGTCCGCCTCTGCCAGCAACATAAGTCATTAGTTTCATGAGACACCATAAAGAGTCCGGGAAACATAAGTCATTAGTTCCATAAGACACCATATCACTCATAAAGAAAATTGTTGTTGTAACGACTCTCTTATTCATTAAGGTCACTGGGTTTTTCAGCATGTCTTCGTCACCGTGAATACAACATCTCTTTTAAATTATTAATTGTATGAGTTATTAGATATACAGATCGATAATGAAAACATGAAATGAGTTTAAAGAAACAATTGTGGATTCTATTAAAACAAAAGACAACAAAAAGATTCTATGAGAAGTGGGGGAATTTAGAGCAAGAGCCAAAAAATTAAAAAGTAGAGTAACTTGGGATGACTAGAACTATTTAACAACCATGACTATCTGCACCATTACATTTTTATAATATATAAACAATGTCCCTTAACTTGGCTTCAGCTAGCAACTAGGATCATTAATTTTGAACGTGCACAAGTAGGCATTCTAACTATCCAAAACTTAAACAAATAAATACTCAAATGTTGCATGTTATATGCGTGATGTACAAATGCTCTTACATGAATTTCACATATGACATAAATTTTCATATCGAATGTCACATAGAACACATATGTCTATGAGTCGTGATAAAATTTGTATTAGAGTCCTAGATTTATTGTTCTCGTTGTACCAAAATAGGTCTAGTAGAATCTTGCGAAATAGTACTATACGTCTGTACTTTTCTTCAAGTGGCTACATTACTTTAGGAAATTATCTCTTCTTTCTTCCTTCATGTTATAACTTGATTCCAATTGGTACCTGGTGAAATAAATTGGTATATGATTTTCTTCATTGTTTGTCCGCAAATGGTTGATATTAGACATAACATAGTGAGGGTACCAACTCTAGCTGTGAAACCGTAGTGCAAGAGCGAGTAAGGGACAAGGGCTGAGGAAGAGTAACAACCACCAGAGGTGGAGCTCAGGTAGTGGCTGGGCCAAAATCGGTAACCCTTCCCCTAACCCATGATCGAGTTGGAGAGGATGTTGAGGTAGAGTACGATGAGGGTGCAGAACCAGAATTGGTAACAAAGGTTGGGGGTGCAGACCTAGACAATAAAATAAGATGATTTTAGATAAGTTTTGAATGTGAATTTGTACAGGGATTTGTGTACTAATATTGCACTTGCTCTTTTCATTTTTTAAGTACAGGACATATTTCAGCAGCAGCTATGCGACTTCAGTTGTGAGCCCAACATTTACTTAATCCAAGGGCGAGTTTCTTTCTCTAAGCTGTTATGGTTTCATCTTTTCCTTTTAGTCCATTTTTCAGACTTAGACTCTTTTTGTTTTGTGGTTAATCATTATATTCTAGAGTAAATTGATATTTTGATACACGACTTTCATATTAGGGGTTATTTCTACAAATATTTTGTGATAATGGTTTTTTATCTATGAAACTTGTTTTTAATTGTTGAAAACTATTACTTCGAGTTGGTTAGCTTATTTCATGTTAGTAGATGATTTGTTTTCCTATCAGAGGTTTAGCGTGAGTGTCTTTCAAAGCTGGTTGGGTCCTGAAAAAGTTGATGTTAGAGTCCTAGATTCGTTGATCTCATTACCAAAATAGGTCTAGTAGAATCTTACGGAACAGTAATCTGTACTTTTACTCGATCGACATGCTATAACACTCAAGAAATTATATTTGCTTTCTCTCTTCGTGTTATAACTTGATTCTAATTGGTATCTGGCGATATCAAAATTGATATCTGACTTCTTTCATTCTTTGTCCATAGATGGTTAATACTAGATATAACCGAGTGAGGGTACCATCTCTAATTGTGGAATCGACAATGCGATGGTGAGAAAGGGACATGGTTAGAGAAAGAGCAATACCCACCAAAGGGTCGAGCTTAGGCAGTGGTTAGGACAAGACCACCGACCCTTCCCCTACCCCAGGTTCTAGTTGGAGAGATTTTTTAGGTAGAGTACAAGGAAGGTGCATAACCACAAGTGGAAACACAAGTTGGGGGTACATGCCTCCCCCTATGACTTCTAAGGATGTTCAGTGGGTATTAGCCATCTTGAGTGAGATAAATGGGAACTGGATCCACTCATATTGTGGCGACTACTCATGCTCTATATCATCATCCTGAATCTACCACCGCCGCCAAGATGGATAAAGCTTCAGGTGCTGATGAGTTCTTCCATTCGATACTAGGCCATTTTATGATCGGAAGTGAGCATGGGTTGTTGACTAAGTTTATGAAGTTGAAGATTTTTATGAGGGTAAGTTTCATGCTTTGTCTCGCTATGCTACCCAATTTTTGGGCATGAGGATAAGAGAATTTTTTGGTATGTAAAAGGTTTGAACACTAAGTTGCAAGTCTTATATATGCATGTGATTTCTACATGGAAGAACTTTAATGAGGTAACTGATTATGTGAAGCGATTGGAGAAAGTCAAATAGGGTTCTTAGTCTAGAGGTCCCAGTCAATAGATATACTAGGCATGTTCTATTTAGTCAGCCCAGGTGGCCATTTCAGGATCATTCAATAGTCTTCGACTCCTAGCGGTCAAGAAGGTTCTTATTCTTCTGTCAACAAGTCATCTCTTGATCGATGATGCTTTAACTGTGGTAACTTGGGTCACTTAAAAGGGAATGCCCTTTCAAACCAGCAGGTAATCATATTCAACAACAGACAAGAGTTGTAGTTTCAACAGGTGGAGGTGGCAATGGCAAGGGACACCCATAAGGTGGGCGAGGTAATAACTACACTACATCAAGAATGATATTTAGTAGCAATTAATTAATGACTATAGTTTTATTATCACTAAATATGTATTTTAGCGGCAATTAGCACTCTTTGTATATGTTTTTAAAGCCTTTAGCCAAATTGGATCTAATTGCACTTAACTAATGCTTGTAAAGACTTTAGCACTCTTTATTAATGTGTATAATTATTATTGCTAAAAGTTGTTTTTATTGTAGTGTTAGGGAGGTCGTGGAAACAAATGTAACGATAACGCGGGAAGGGGAGTGTTGTTGGTGTCACTCGTACTGAGGATACAACTCAATTTACTCGTACAATTACTTTAATTTGACTTGATTTTGCTCGAGACGCATCAGTCATTTATTATAGATTACATAGTAGTTAATACTATTAACTAAAATTATACCAGTTACATCTTATAAATTCCACCATTTTCCTCAACATCTTAAAAATTCATCAGACATTTATCTATTATATAGTTATTATACTATGAAGACTGTTTTCTTCTACAATTTCATTCCATCAAAAGCAGAAGAAGAATCATGCAGAGAAAGTAACACCCCATGGATAGTGACTCGTCACTTAGTAGAAATACGAGATCTATATCCGGCCCCAATCATAGACCTACAAAATCCATGGATGATAAAAAAGATGATTACACATTACGAGACGGTCGTCGGAAAACTTGTGTTGCCATTTGCCGAGGCTTTTGAGCATATTTTTTGATACTGGACATTGGACACAGTTAGATCTATAACATCAGGGCATAGGAAGAATATTGATTTATGGGATGTTACTGAAGAGAACAATCCTAAAAATTATCAGAATGAAGGGACTTTTATTGAGATGTTGCCTAATGAGGACTATGCACTTGTTTGTGCAGATCTATTTAGGAATTGTAGATTGCGTGTCAATGATGAGGTTGGACTGTATTGGGATCCTAGGTTTTTGTTCTTTAAATTCAAGTTAATTCACAGGTTTCATGCTTGATGAAATCTTTTGATGATTTTTGAAAGAAATTTGAAAGGTTGTTATACTATTAAAATCACAATATAAGTTTACTAGTTTTTTTTCCCTGATTATTGTTGTGGAATATTAGGTTACTCCTCCATTTAAAATAACATTTTTGGTCCTTGAATAATTGCTTAATTTCTTTTACAGTCCTTGTAATATTTAACATAACACATTAAACCTTCAATTAAAAAACCTAAGTGAATTTGATCCAATTGTAATATTAGCATTACAATTATATTGTCTCAATACATTCAATTTTTAAATAATTCTCCCAAGTGGCGATTCTTGATTTGGAAAAGCATCATAAAGGGCCCAAAACAATGCTAGTTGGGCCTCTAATGGAAGCCCGGTTACCGGCAGACACATTAGCTTTTGACATGAACCATGGATCACTCCAACTATATTTATAGAGTTATTAAAGTTCAATAACTATAAGTATGTTATTTACAAAAAATGACTATAATTTATGTCTTTTTCTAGCTATATTATTATATATGTTTTCTATTTTTCTATTTATACTCTGATACAACTTTAATTACAATGAACTATATAAGGAAAATGTATTAATTGTACAAATTCAAATTGGTATCTCTATTTATAAAACTTAAAGTATTAATATATCAAGGATACAAGTATTTATAAAAACTTAATGTATTAAGGGAAAAGGGCCTAGTATACCCCTCAACTTTGTCATATGGAGCTGATATGCCCTTCGTTATGAAAGTAGCTCATATATACCCTTACTGTTATACAAACGGCTCACATATACTCCTACCGTTACAAAATGAGCTCACATATATCCTTCATTTAACGGAAGTGAAAAAAATTAGTTTTAAATTTATATTTTTGACTTTTAATTTTTTTAAAAATTATTTAGGGGTATATATGATTCTTCTAGCAAGGTTCAAAGTATATTTTAATCTTTTTCATACATAAATTATTTTTTGACTTCTTTGATTATCATTATTTGAGTTTCTTATTCTTATTTTATTTTTTTTCTTTCATTCCTTAGTGTAAACAAAAAAAAATTAAAACTATTTTTTTTGGTTATATTATAATTTAAAACTATTTTTTTGTCTATATTGTAATTTAATTTTTGTATTTGAAGAAAAAAATTGGTCATCTATAATAAGTTTTACAAGAATATTAGTGAGACACAAATAAAATTGACCATAAAAATAATAAATCCAAATTAGTCATTTAAACAAAAAAAAGTAAAAAAAAAATGTTTGAAAAGAATCAAAATATACCCATATGGGATTTTATATATATATATATATATATATATATATATATATTTTATTTTTTTTAAAT